>KN726797.1:13342-30401 GCA_000816745.1 Ancylostoma duodenale
CCTCTCTCCTTCTCTCTCTCTCTCTCTCTCTGTCTGTCTGCCTCCATCCTATCCTCTAATTCTCTGATGCCGCTACCTTTGTTAGGTTGCTTGTAGAGTTACTGCATTCCTGATCAGGAAATGTTAATGTCGTGCGATGTTATTGTCATTAACACAAATGCGTGCGGTTAGGATTATCGCCACGATAAGCAAATATACATAGAATCTTTATAACATACTGAAGCTTAACCCACTCATGTATAACTCCGTTGGTACCCTCAGACGTTACTTCTGCTTGCAGCGCGAAAAAGTTTAAGCATCGAATGACATTTTTGACTGCTTACTCTTGCCTCCTGGAGAAGTTGACACACCGTATTTCCTTCTTCTTGCTAGTTTGCATTGTCCATCGATGCTTCAACGTTTAAGCGCTGCAAGCATAATTAACGTCTGAGGGTGCCAACAGAGTTGTACATGAGTCTGTTAAGCTTCAATGTGTCATAATGGTTCGACTAATATTTGCTTATCATGGCAACAGTCCTAACCGCATGCATTTGTTAATGAAAATAACATCACACGAAGTTTGACATTTTCTGATCAGTTGAACACTCGAAAAAAAGTACATATGTAGTAATAGTTGTTGTAGTGATTTTCAACGTTGATATGATTCCCTAAAGAATAAATTTTTTGCATGTCCATATTTTTGTAGCAAGCAGATGGTCAGTGCGCCTCTGGCCACTGTGAGTGAAAACAAAGACGCACCACTTGGGCGGCGAGGTGGGCCGAGAACGGGATGGCAACACCATTTTTGGCATACTGTAGAGCGAGACTAGTGCTACGCAACACCACTTTTGGCAGCACTCTGGGGCAAAAACAGGAGCAGATTAGGGCGAGGATATGGTCCAATTAACAGCACTGTGGGGCTAAAGTAGCGGCAGCTTTAGGGCGAACTGATGACAAGTGCTGATATGGTGGCGACAATTTAGCAGCACTTGTCGGTGTACTAGGCGAGAAGTGCTGCTATTCGTGGAGGATAGTGCTGCGCGAATGTCTGAGGGAGTATGACAGCAGTTGGAAACCGTTGCTGCTGGCGTTTATACTCGAACCATTACGCCGTTTGGGCTACGTTCGTGCTGCATAGCTACCAGAGTATGTGCGATTAACAACGGTTGATAATGGCGGCCAGGAACGCTTATCAGAGATCATATAAATGCAGAGACACGATTAGAGGAGATCATATCGTTTTGCGTCACTACTACAACAGCTCAGCTTCGATTGGATAACTTGTCTTTGACGTATCCTCTTTTTCCTTGTCAACGTTTAACGTTCTAAAATCAACTCTTTTCTAATTATGGAAAAAATGCACAAAATTCTCTTTTTTTTTTTTGAACATCGAAGCATCTTCTTACAGAATTTCCTATCAAAAATTGCGTGCCATATTTTGTAATCATTCAAAACACTGCACGTCTCTTCCTCACTTGCTTGTTTCCCATTTATAAGTACACAAGGTTATCTCATTAGCTACATTTCTGGAAGATCCGATCATCTAGAAATTTGGCATCAAACAAATATAACCTTGATGAAAAACCGCTTTTTCCAGAATATTCTGTGCACTTCGACAACTGTAGTATCGAAATGGTTCTAGAGCGAATATTTTCGAATTATTCATTCATTTGGTGATTTCAAAAAGTCGGTTATTCGAATAATTCATTCATTCGGGTGTCCAAAAAAGTCTCATATTCGAATAATTCGTTCATTCGCACATTTTGAAAAACACTTTATTCGAATTATTCAAATGTTCGAATATTTCAAAAAGCCTCATATTCGAACTATTCGGAATTCGAATATTTCAAATTTTATGTTTTTCGAATTATTCAAAAATTCGAATATTTCAAAAATCGTCGATTATTCCAATGTATAACACACATACACACATACATACAAACTTCCACTTCTATATATACAGATGAATAGAACACATCAGATACATGCGCCAGTTCAAGAATACTCCAGGAACTTCGTCTGATGCGTTACCCATTTGGTCACCTCACCGTGGCTGCCATGCTTGCAGGTAGGGCTCATGATCGCGTAACCAGACAAAACCAGGCTATTCAAAATGCGTCTGCAAACGTTCGAAAGTTCATAGGACAGCTAATCACGGCAACCACGGTTGTATTGCGTATCCAAAGTTCCATGAATCCGAACCAAGACTTCCATGACAGTGCACTAGAAGAAATGGCACCATTCAACATTCATGGACTCAAACCCTTCAAAGAAACTTTTCGACTAAAACCTTACAGACGAGGGTTAATTGAGGTGCTCAACACGAATATCGTATTCATTTTGCACGTTAACGCCATTTTGTAGGATTACGGTAGGTGTACTTGTAGCATGTGGTAGTGTACCTACCGTAACCTTGCAAAATAGAGTTACGCTACAGAATGGATGTGATATTCGTATTCAGCACCTCAAATAACTCTACTATGCAAAGTTTCAGTCTGAAGAACCTTTTTAAAAGTCTTGGGCGCGTGAAAGATGAATGTCGCCGAAAAGTCTTTGACGCGCTCTCCTGCGCGCATCAGGACTATTAGGCAAAAATGATATACATACATTAACATCGCCGTAGACAATGTTTCCAAAAATGGATGTTTCGTTTCAATCCCCGGGGTTAGCCTCTTGCACTTCCCTTGTAAGGCAAGGTGTATTGTTCTTCTGGATGTGTCCGCAGTATGTTGCCTTGCGTCCGCCTCCGCAAAATGCGCAGTCCTTTGATGTTGCTGGTGAGGTCCTGCTACCATATGGATTATGTTGGGACGATTAGGGTGTGTTGATTTTGCGATCCTGTCCTATTGAATTCGTGTTTTTTTTTTGTTCCTTTCTCGTGCCTCCATCCTTGCGACTTGTGAGGCTATGTGGTCGAGAACCTCGCAAAGCAATAATATTAGTAAAGGAGATAACTTGAATGTGGGAGTTGTAGGTTTCACTTTCTAAGACCGTGTTGGGTCACTAGTAGGGGAAATTGCAAAAAAAAACATTAGTTTCTGATTTGTCTTTTCTTGCTTAAGCTATTCGAATGGGGGCGGTTTGCTTTTCCGATTCTTAGACGTTGAAGTGTAGAAATGATTGCTTGGGTGCGATCAGTCTGACCATTTTATATCTAAGGTAAGCACTTATTCTTGCCACTACTTTGTTTATCGTGCCGACCTTTACTTCAATGTATTGTAGCACCTTCTCATCTGATTCGGTTACTCCACTCTTTCTCTGGCTGGTAGTTTTCTCCCCTTCTACCTTCTACCGCTTGTGAAACGGGCTCTTCAATTTGTTCATTTATAAAGAGCTCTGGTTTGGGTGCGCTTTGTAGTGGGGGGGGGGGGGGTGGGGAGAACGACATTGCCTGTAGAGTATTACGACTACGACTGAAAGTGTTGCTTTACGACTGTATTTGAGAATATGACATTGTTCATGATAGCTGGGATAGGGAGTAGCCGGTGGACAAAAGAGGCGGTTGAAGCTCGAGGTTTTTATACCGTTTAGGAGATGATGCTGAACTTTATTTCATGGTAGATGTGAGAGTTAAAAGACCAAGATGGGAAATATAGAGCGAAGTATCTGTCATCAAAGATTGTGAAAGAAAAGCAGTTAAGCAGTTATCCTTATTTCTTTTTTGTTTGTTAGACTAGCAGCCTGGCCCGTAAGTCCCTTTAGTGTTTCAAAGACTGTCTGGTTTTTTTTTGTGCACGCCAACTCGATGTGTACGATTCAATTCCCCAACTTGGGCCACACTATTTGATATTGTTTCAACAGAGTTAGTCTTTTACAAATTCGGTATACCACACAGTAAATCGCTCAAACCCACCCTCAGCTTTACAGCTTCGTGTGACTATCCCCATAGTTGGGAAGGAACCTGTGGAAACAATTTTAGTATACTACTCCACAGTGCCGAACAAGAACTGACGCGAAAAACTACTGTGAGAAGGAAATGAGCACCAAGAGCATCCATTTACACCAACTTTCTTTTTCTTTTTTGAAGACCTTCGCCTATACGACACCCAATTACATCGAAAAGAAAAGATCCGAATATTAGGTGTCAACGTAAGTCCTTGCGGCTTGAGTTTTAAGCTTGCGAAGGCGCGCAATGGGTCGATGAAAAAACAGCACAACCGACAGCTATCTATCCTGGCGTTAGAGTGGAAGCTCGAAAAGCCATCGAAACTGGCCAAGCGATCTGTGTCAATAAAGAGATGTTTTGTTCAAAATGACCGGCAATCAGAGATTTTCTAAGCTCAAAGAAGAAATACTTGGTCTCAAAACCAACCACTTCGATCGAACAGATTTCTTTCGCGAAGATATTGGAATTGCTGCAGTGCACAAGCTATTGTCTAGGCTTCTCCCTAAACTTAGAAAAGTGCTAATAGCGAGATTGATGAGATGCATGCGGTGGGCGCGCAACTTATCACCTATGCTTTTGCCTAGGCTTAGTAAAAGAAATTGATCCACGAAGTTGGTGAGATACACGGGATGGTTGCGCAAGTCATTGTCGAGGGTTTTGCCTAAGCCTAGGAGAGGGAGGTGATTCACGAGTTTGGTGAAATGCATGGGGTGGGTGTGCAAATCAATACCTAGGCGTGAACACATTAATAGACAAAACTACATTATAACATGTTTATTCCAATCAAACTCATAACCAATAAAGTTAAGTTGTTCCAAATACTTGAAATGCGAAGAGTTGTGAATCTAAAACATAGAAAACATTCATTAATAAAGACTCCTTGGTAAATGAAAGAAAGGGAACTGAGTGGAAGCATTGGAAGTATTAGGTTGGGTGATGAGTCCTTGGGAAATGAAAGAAAGGGAACTGAGTGGAAGCATTGAAAGTATTAGGTTGGGCAATGAGTTCGTGCGCTTTTTCCGAGCATTCAGTGTACTTTCACGGAGTGAACTAGTTGAACTTAGGTTTTCCTGAAAGTTAATATCCGCACTACTTCTTCTTCACATTTAGAGTAAGCCGTTGCGGAAAATCATGTCATAACTCTAGGAACTGTGTGTTTTGAACAAGGTGTATCCTTCAGCCCAAAATCGACCTCTCTGAAGCACACATCCACTTCTGTGCTGTCCCCTCAACAGTAATGGCTTTCACCTGTTAACGTCCCCAACAGCTTGAGCCGCATTTGTTCTAATATTGCAGCGGAACAGTTGGAGGTGCCGGAGACGTACGCTGTTGTCGAATTGGAGGGTCACATTTCATGCGACAGAAAATGAGCAGTAGCGAGAATTGGAGAAATTGGTTATAATATTTGTAAAGAGCAAAACAAGAGCTACAAGATGACCTATGACAGGTTATCGGAATTACTTCAAATCCTCCTAAAAAAATTGAGTTGAAAAAAAAAACCGCACAAACTTATTGCCAACCCAATACTATGCTTGCCAGATTTATTGAACTGCACAATGTGTTTTCACGCTCTGAGATATTTGCCACACATTCCGTTATCGAGCAGTCATCACATTCAGTCCTTGTCCAATATCTCATGTTAAACAACATTTCTGACCTTCAATATTTCCGGCAATGGTGTGCTCCAGTTAGCTGTTACCCGCATGTTTTCTTTCGAACGTACTCTGGAAAGGGTGTGTACTTCCATGAGCGAAGGAAGGAGTTCTCAAGATTGCTCATACTTTTTCAAAGCTCTCACCGTGGCTTATGTTAGTTCTCATACAGTACCAGAGCATCAATGGAAATTGGAATCTTTGGAAAACAGTCCCAATGGTTTCGTCAGAATAATTGAGGGGCATTCTGTTTATGTACACTTCAGCACCAGTGATAAGATTCTTAGAGTGCAATAAGCGGTTTTTGCGCATTATACATAGAAAGCATTATTAATATTCTACCATAACACGAATCCTTTGATATGTCGATTAAACAACACTTTATAGCTCTGCCTTCTGAGTGTATTTTATATTCGGACATGCCAATTGGAGTGAATTGATGAAGGAATTCCTCGATTTCGCCAGAAATAACTCGCAATCTAAACCTGTTAGTCCTGTTTCACCAGGAACCTTTTGAAGCACTTATACGTTCAACTCGAGTGCATCACAATTGCTTACTGAAAGAAGAGCTATTTTTCCCATTTGTTCGGGAACAGCTACCACTTCATCCAAATACATCCGTTCTTGTGAATGCTGCTCTGTGGGCATGTATGTACATCTAGAGAGCTCCACATGGATCCCATCGTCCCTAAAGTTTTTTTTCCTCCTCCAATCGAAAGAAACCACCCCGCGTACTGGTTTTCTCCTGAGGATGTGCTCTTCAAGCATTTTCCATTCAGGACTGATTTTATGGTTCCTTTCACAATTTCAGCTGGAGTATCGTTAGGAATCATCGAAGAAATTTACACCAATTGCCTGCAAAAACCATAGTAACACCTCCGAACAGAAATTTTGCGTTTCCAGGATGTCCCATATCTCTTAGTAGTCTATCCACACATTCTACTGCAAACCTCGTATGTATGCATATTTCGTCCTATACGATCATTCCAGGTTTCTGAGAGCTATTCCCTCTCTCTTTGTTTGCATTCGTTTCGTTATTCATCCGTTTCATAGGTGAGGAAAATGCACCGTGAGCTGTGCGCCTTTTTTTACAGTGTTGCAGCAATTCCAGTTGATGCTACAGAAAGAACAAATTTGTTACATCTCTCCAGCTTTTCCCCATCTGACCATGCTGCGTCATTACAGTCGCTACTGATATTAGTGCGCGTTCTTTCAAACACCTGGTCTAGTCCACAATTATTTAGCGTCATCCCGTTGGCTATAGTGATTTTTTCCTTTTTGCTTGCATTCTTCTCATCTCACCTTTGAACTTGTTCCATAATTCTTCTAGATTTGTTAGCTCACATTAAAGAAGTATATGGGCAAACAGGCTTCTGATTTCTGAAGGTATTGCGGTTTTGCACGCCTTTGCAAGGCATTCTCCCTGACTCAGAATTTACTTCCATGATGCCTTGCGCTTTTGTCGCTTCCATAGAAGTTCCGTACATCACACACTTGCAAATACGGAGATACTCAAAAGATCTAGCCCGTTTTACATTAAGGAGTAGTTTTTAAAGATCATACGGTTCTATGGATTTTGGGTTGACAGGTCATACGGTTGCGATTCGATTATGCTTTTGCTTGTATGGTACACAGGTTGGGCCATCAAGATGATAATTTTCCGCCATAAGCTAGCATTTTGCTCTTATTTTTTCTGCTTATTCATACACATTTATCAACAAAATAAACTAGTCTTTCGCTGGGTAAATGAGGTGTGAGAGTTATTACGTCATGAGTTGGATATTGCGAAGGAAACCTTAGCAAGCGATATGCAGCTTCTACCAGTGCAACGAACTTGGCTAATACATAAGCCTCACGCATGTCTGTGTTTATTGCGCATTTATTACCTTAACCATCCCTTTAAAGGTTCTTATTCGGCAATTCCTCATTCTGCAATATCTCAAGTAGTATCTGATCAGGACCTTTGATGATGTACTTGAAAATATATTATATCTGAATGGTTACTAACTCTGTCTCCTCACGAAGAGGTTTTGGAAACCTCTTTACGCATTTATTCACGTCAGCCCCTTTGCAGGCAAGCTCGGGACGTTTATTACATGACATGAGAAGTACTACTACATACTTGCAAACTACTTCTTTGTCATCTTTTTCAGAAGAGCAGGTATTTACGCAGAGATGTATTCATCGATTCCTTGAAGAGTGCTCGATTTGTTTTTAAGTGTCACCAGAATGTGTGCATGAGGCATTCCTCTTTTTTGGAATTCTACAATCATTTGCAATGCTGCTACTTCACCACATGTTTCCCTTCTGATTATGTCTTCCTTAATTGCCAACAACCATTGGGAACATTACTCTTGTGCACAGCGCCGGCTCTGTTACCGAGGTGTCCAACTTTCCCGGCAGCTTTGCCTTAATTTCTGGCCATTCTTGCCTTCCAGTGAATGTCATGAGCAGGCCCCGGTTTTTCAAGTCTCAGCGCTACTGCCATGGAATTGAAGCAAAGGTTTCGGTACCAGTTTCTGTTTTCTGCAAACGATTCCAGTAGACTATCTGTTTCTCTCTGCCAGATACTGCTACAGAATCTCCAGTACCTCTGAGGTGTAATGCTCTCCTCCCTTCTGTATCATTTCGCGTTTGCTATCACCTATGCGTACGTGTTTCGCTGCTTCATTCGCACAGCTATTTGTTTTACAGCACTAACGTATGTGTTACCCACCTTCAAGTAACGTGTGTCTTCTTACTCCTCACATAGACGACGGAATTCAGCCTCGAACTCTGCTGGTCTTGCATGACGTCATGGCTGCACTGGTCCCCATAGCAGGCTCTGGAACAACGCTTGTTTCATCGACCACGTTCCTCTCGTCATTCATGACAAATCGGCCGTCCTCACTACGAATCGGTGACAGTCGTAGTTCTCGGTTCCTTCTTCCACAGAAAAAAATAGGCAGAATTTCCTTCCGTCGCCCACGAATTTTAGTAGGATAAAGGCTTCACTGGCGACATACACTAGCGATGCCTCCTCTAACCAGAAGGAGCTGAGAACCACGGTGATGTTCGCGTAGGGTTAAGGCTCACTGGCCAACTGTCCCTACTCAACACCACTGCATGCAGTCCTCACTCACGAACTTACGTTCGTGATACTGTGGAGGAGAGCAGACACGGCAGAACAATCAATACTGAATGTCAGACACCAGGTTAACCCCGCTTTATTTACTGTGCGGTAGAGAAGCTTTCGAAATCGGGCCAGGCCTAGCCTCCAAATTATGCTTGGTTGCAAACAAAGAGAAAGAAGCCCAATTAGACACAAGATAGGCACGAGCTTATACTCGTTGGCTTCGTAACAACCACAGAAATCAAACTAAGTTTGTGTTCAAGAAATGACAATACAGCAGTAAAAAGAGAGGCTCACAAAAGGAAAAAAACCAAGGGAATGCTACATCAGCGTTACGTAATCTACCTAGGCGCACTTACTCACAGAAGAGAAGATGGTGATGTCTCAGCCAAACCACAGGCATTAGATCCTTTGAACGCTGTGTGGTCGATTTTATAGGGTGGCCGAAAATTACCCGAGCACCCCCATTTTTGCGGGATTCCCAGATTTTTTCGCGTTCTTTTCTCATTTTCCTATTACTTTCTTGTTTTTGATTCTCATGCAATAGATATCTCGTGATGGTTGCCTCCAACGTCATGTGCAGTGCCAATATTCATCTGCATTAGGACTAACGGTCTGTGGCGTGCATTGTGAAAGTGTTATCCCTGCACCGAATAACTGTTCAAGATACAGTGAAAAGCTTCGAAAAGCTTGGAAACAATGAAAATAGAGAGAGTAGATATCTTTCTACTGCTGCCCCCACTCCTATGGAAGTGAAGACTGGTCGGAGCAGGATCGACAAAAATCCGTATGTTCCTTGCGCAAAGTGGTGAGAGAGGTCAAGATCGACCGCAGATCCATGAGAAAAGCTGTACGAGAGAAGCTGAGCATCTATGCTTACCATTCTCAGAAAACCCACACCCTACCGGGTACTTTGAGAAAGAACAGGAAGAATTTGTGCAGGCAGATGCTGACGCGATTTCTTCATTCTCGCTAACACACGGTCGTCTTTGCTGGCGAGAAACTTTTCACTATAGCAAAGGCCGAGTGAGACAGGGTTATGCCCAAATCTGTTGAATGTATTGCTTGGACCTACTCCAAGGCAGAACTGTTGCTAGAACAGGCGGACGCCTGTCTTTGATGTCTTGGCGCGGTATAATGTCCAGTGGCAAGGGTCCCTTAGTTTTTGTGGATTCCGATGCAAAAATTTAAACTTATGTGTGCAAGGAGATAATTCTATGAAACATTTCTGAATCGTGGAGATCTGCACTTTTTGAATATAGAAGGCATGGCCTGCAACAGGGCTCCGCTCCTGCAGAAGAGGCGAAAACGTATTAAAGATTGGAGTAGTGAGCGTTTGCCTGAGTTCGTGAGAAATGGAAAATGGCCTTTGTACTGCCCAAATTCGAATACGACGGATTTTTCCGTGTAGTCTTTTTGAAGGGGAAAACCTGCTCTATCCAGCACAAAATTTTCATTCCCTGAATTTAGCTCCGAAAAATTTCCTGGGACGGAATCAGTAAAGAGTACGTGCGAGAATCATGTGCAGAACCTACGAAGATATTGAGAGCCAGCGTTTCTGCCAATGAATGAATTTTTGAAGTCTGATGAGTTTCTAAGATATTATTAGTCATCAAAAAATTTTACAGAAATTTCAGCTCTCTGCGTTTGATAACCTGGTTGCAGCATTAAAATTTTAGTGCACGGGTAATTTTCGGCCACCCTGTAAGAGGTGCAACATCTCGGGCGACCATGCCGTTTGTGGCTTTGGCGCGCATTATTGGAGATCACGCGCTTTGACCTTCCTTGGTGTCTTTAGGCAACTAAAGTGAAAGAATACTCCTTTCTTCCACAAAAGAACCGTACATTGACACCTAAGAACAGCCAAAACATGAATATACTACAACAACTTCGCTATAATATTAGGTTGTCGGGAAAGTTCTCCCGATTTCCAAAAGTGTGACCTCTTTGGCCCCACGCTGCCTTGCCTAATACATCCCTAATAGATTTGCCTAACGCGTTTGGGATTACCATCTTCGATGCAAGAATATTGCTGAAATAATAAAGAGGAAAACTGTTGATAAACTAATCAAAACTATAACGTCTCTTCGCGATAGCTACAATCTTTATAGCTACAACTCCCCCCCCCCCCCTCCCGCCCCTTCCCCCAGTTCCATTCATTGATGCCCTACTTTTCTTGACTCCGATTACACTGGGGTTTCCGCTAGGTCATCGCCCGAGCCCAGGGTGTGCTCACTGCCATAATCTCTTTCAAATATGTCCAGCAATTTAGTGGATCAGCACTGTGTCGATGGATGAAAAAGGTCTGAAAAATATTGCAATGGAATTTTTGTTTGTTCTGGAGTCCTCGCTCTAGGAATAATGTGGATCTGTTCAGGTGCGAAATAAAAATCTAACTTGAATTGATTGAATTTTGCAGAAATAAAATCAAATCAACAACATAAGACTAGAGGCTTCCCACGAAAGTAATATGTGCACTTTTTTCTCGGACAAATATGAAGATGAAATAGAGTCATTGGTTGATTCCAAGTGGATCAAATTGAAAACCGAAACTACTACTTTAGAGGCAGCACCCACAGAAATTCTCGCTTCCTAGATTTTGATCCAATCGTGATACAATCGATTATGGGGTCAATTTCGCAATAAGAGCACCAATTGGAACTTTATCAATCACGAGTTATAACAGGTAATACCTTGATCGGCAGGATCAGTAAGCAATAAGTTTTACGAGTTTTCGCGCTCCAAAATCTTCCATGAAACGCGCAAAATGACAGCTACCAGCTGGATGGGGGCTGGTTTCAACTAGAATTCTCTCATGTTAACCTTTTATGCACTATTTTCGGCTTGTACTACCGGGTGGGCCAAAATTATGGGTACCAGATAAATTCAACTTCCTGAACGAAGAAGCTGTAATACCGGGGAGGTCTCTGAAAGGGAATGTTAGGTACCTTTACAGCAACAATAATCTACATTTGATTTCGAGTGTCCCTCTATCAGTGTCGATATAGGGGCTTCAGTCTTCCAGTTGGGTGTTCTCTGCGGCACGCAAGTAGTGGTCACTATCAATCTCGAGTTTTTGTGAAGAGCTCCCCCAAGCCCACCAACGCCAATATGTGGTTCCTAGCATGCAAATGATCTAGGAATCACCCAGGTGAAGTAATCTGGTGAGAAGAGGCCGAAGAAGTTTATAGGCCACCGACTTGAAAAAGTTTCGCTAACACTATTCACGGCCCTTCTTGTGGGCTCCACGACCGGGTGATACTTGTTCTCACTTAAGAAGTCCCTCTTTAATTGTTTCGTCATAGTTGTCCTCAATGATGACTTGATAATGATCGTTTCACGAGAGATCTGATGGAAACGGCTCATCGGCATGCGTCGGCCACACCCAGTTTCTTCGCAATTTAGGCACAAATCTTTGAGGAAAGGTATCTTCCGCGGGTGAAACTAATGCCTGCTGTTACCAGAGCTCTGACGCATTGTACCACTTTGCGCGTAAAGTTCTTGCACATTTTTGAAGGGCTACAACTCTTGCGTGTCTAAAAGTTGTTGTGGTGCTAAGTGATAGTGACAGAAAGATGGGTCTATAACTGAGCAGTGGTTGAAATCGACAGATGAACTGAAATGGGCAGGAAGTAGAATATTTGAACTTCAGGGAAATTTAAGAAATCTCGAAAGGACCTTGAAATTTGCCAATACCTGAGCAATTTCACAGCGCGCGGGCAGTACCCATAGTTTAGGCCCACCCTGTACATTATTGTGGTCTGATTCCCCCAATTTGCTTCCATTCACCTACTAATGATTTAAGTAATCCCTTTTTGTACCAAGATCACCCAGTTCCTCAAATAACTTATTGTTGCGTTATTTAGTTCTATAAACTCTGCCATAAGGCTTTGTTTTTCCTGAATCACGTCTGTATGATAAAAATTTCATTTTCCTCCTGTTTGTACCAATTCTTTCCCTACGAATTTGCCTAACTAGTTTAGTATCCAACTGCACCGAGAAACTAGGTGGCAGTGATGGCAGCGTTATCGACTTTTTTGCTCGACCACAAGCGTTCAACTCGACCACCCTCATCTAACATAGCGAAACGGAAGCATCCCAAAACCGTCCTTTTTATGTGTTTGACAAATTTGAACACTTACCCACGTTCCTCATTGTCAAAACCTAATATTACGTTGAAATCGCAGTAAATGAATTTTCCGTGGGTGCTGCCTTAACAAGCCGAAAACCGGACCCACTTATGTGCATAATTTTGTCAAGCGAGGATTACCTTCCACAACTTTCCCCATTCTCAACCGGTTGAGTCTCGATATCTAGCACCCTGAGGACAGCCATAATCGCTCTCGGTGTGCGGTTGCCTTTGGGCTGCGTGAGCGCTACTAGGAGCTCCGGGCACAGCGGAAAGAACCATTAAATGAGAACTTTTGTCGACTTCCACTAATCCCTTGAGATCAGGTTTTAGCACCTTCATAAGGTGATCAAGGAGAGGAAGTATTCGCGGTGCTTTCTCCTTGAGAATGGCCTTAAGCTGACTCACCATTGACTTCTCGGCTAGAGGTTGCAGCAGAGTTGTACTAGTATTTGCAGTGATAGTGGAGGACGATACAGTAGCAGCAGTTCGTTATTCCCTCAAGATTAGCTTGACTACCAGAGCGGAGGGTGGGCATGATAGAGCGGAGAGAATGTCAATAGACCGACCGCTCGGTAGGGACGCAGCACAGCAAGGATATAAACTCTTTTTTTTGTAATTTTTTTTTGGATTTCTATGCAACTACGGACTCTGGTTGTTTTTGTGTAACAAATATTTACACTAACTCCTGTTTTATTGTGTCAAAAATTGGTCTTCTACAGTTCCAAATTGACTTTGATGCAATCTAAAGGATTTCTGTTGTATCTGAAGTTAATAAAACATTACGGAGATGATGTAGCATACAGAATTCGTTTATGGATGATTTCTGTGGAATTGACAGCCTACAAAAGCTTCGGAAATTTTTGTGATTGCCATATTGACATGAAATACCGACCAGTCGATTTAGTCTTCGCACCGCTTCGCGAACTCATGTCAATTCATAATTGTAAGAATGGATAAAATAAAAGGCTAAAGAAAGAAAAACAATGAGATACGAAAATTTTGGGGACCTATCATCATAAAATGGTTTCATCTACATGAATTGGTGGTCAAAAATAGTAAATTCAAACTTTACACAGTTTTAGCACCAATTTCGCTTGAAGCAAATGCTTCGTCAAACAGCGTATTTCAGAGAATGTGAAGTTCTGGAGGCTTATGCTAGTGCTCTTTCCACACCATCATCGTTCACAAAATAAGCGTTGTCTTCAATCCACTAGCGATATCGCCTCTTTTAGCGCGTTTCAACATTCTCTCAAGTTCCGGCTCCCTTCTCTGCTTCAAAATTTTTGTGGAAATCCCAATATAGACTTTTTATTATGATGCCTCAGAAGTATCATCACGTTAACGTCAAGGAAAACAGCCGAGACCATCAAGGCTTAACGCTCTCTGATGCTGACCTATGCGAGGGGCGGCTTAAGCTTCAAGCGACGCGGTCGTCAATGGGCGAAAAGGTGTTATGGCAAAGGTCCGGCAACAGTAGATGACTTATGTCTCCAAATTTTTAAAATTCCCAGAACTCAATTTCCAGAGCGATGCATTAATGTTTATCAAGATACTAACTGGAACAGATGGCAATGACACATACAAGTGACAATCGGCAAGGAAAACTTCTTTTGCTCGACAAATGAGGAAGACTAGAAAAATTGAGCTCGAATCTTCTGAGAATTGACTGCAAGGAATATCAGACATCAAGTTTAATCTGAGCATTTATCTACTTGTCCGTACAAGTGAGTTCAACAGATAAGATTGCTTATCGATAACTATCGTCGATGTGATGTACGTATGGATGACGTGGAAAACCGCCGTAGACGGGAGCCCCGACAGCCGATCGTCCTGCCATACTCAACGATGACGAGTACACGGAGTAGATATCCAGCGATGTCTGCTAAAAGGAGAATCATTGAACGCCTAAGCTAGAAACTCAGAAGTAGCTTTTTTTTGCCGTAGGAAAGTAAAGTAGTATTGGAAGGACTCTTAGATGATATGTACCTAAATTAATTCTTCCTCTTGTTATGTAATCTCGTCAATGTATGCATGTTTCTCCAATTGATTGGAGAGAAACAGTCACGAAGTATAATAAAACGTCGTACCTTCCTCTTTTTCAAAAGTCGGAAGCCCAAGTAAGTAGCAATGCTGGCGGAGGTGATGCATAGTATCAGCAGCACTCCTATAAAAACAACAAGCGGAAACGAGAGTCGTGACGTTGACATCAGGCACTGCTCTGTCGACCTCGACGAAACTGAATAACCGTATTAACAACACTAGTCACATTTTGAGCGAATTGTTGGACCACTCCGTTTTCAGCAGCTGTTAGCCATACGTGGGCCAAGTCGACCTCTTCTACTCACACCAGGGGTGGCAGTAAACCTATTGAAACTGTCAATTAACGAACGTTAACTGGCAGCTAACTACCAGCTTACGGGGAACCCGGGAAGAAGCATTGTAAGCTTTATTGGTCCGAACACGGACTTTAAGTACGGTGTTTAAATACTATGACAAAACGGGGACCATACTTGCATGTGAACTCCCAGTTCAAAATCGAACTGTGAGCTCACCGTCACACTGAGCTTGCTGCCAGTATGGAACGAGGAGAACACGGGAAGCAAAAGAGCGTGTGGCGCGCGCCTCGTCATTTCGCGAAAAAGTTCTCCAGAGGACTTTTTGCTCATGCTTCGAGTTCATCGTTGTAGCCAGTAGAGCGTACACTGACTCCTTTTCACTGAAGACGCATTTCCGGGTACACCCAGCTGATCGATGTTCCCACTGTCTCGATCACCATGACCTTCAGTCGGAGATCATTGATGACACTGATTTCCGGCGGCTGATTTTGATAACTAAGGCGTACGCCTTCTCAGATTAAATCCCACATATTTTATGGGTGGGAATTACGTTCTTGAGGTTGACACATCGAAGTTAGGTTATGCGGGAAGAGATTTACTGGCCGCTTGGGCTATAATGGTCAAATAAGGTCCGTTAGCACTGGGATCTATGGTTCAGAGGTATGTCAGCATACTCCGAGGACACCGAGTATTCCATGTGTGATGGTTCGAAACCTCTGAGGGTTAGAAGGTTTTGCAAAAGCCTCACCATTCAAAGGCCACGGTTGTCAGTTACTTCGGTAGCTTATTCATGGTTTCAAACCGGAGTTGACAGTTCACCGCGACCTTCTGCTCATCGTTTCGTCATCGTTCCAAAAGGTTTACTACCACCCCAGCTTTTTTGAAAGAAGAAACACTTTCTCTTCAATTTTGACGATGCCTTTTCAGAATTTTCGAGCAAAAGGAAACGGGGTCATGGTGATAGTCACGGAAAAATCAATTAATCAATTTATACCTTCAATTCTACAATATGCGTATCTTAACCCTGTAGGCGTGCATAAAAGCAGATAGAATATTCTGTTAGTCCGTTTCCGCTTAAGTTTAGCCCAACCGTTTGATGGACCGCAGCAGAAAGTCAGAAGGATCGCAGCGGAATGCGGGAGAGGGAGAGTGCTTTGTTCTACTCTTCTTATACACGAGGCTAGTTTTGGTGCAGCCAACAGAGTCGTTTCGTTCAAGGTAGATATGGGAAATTTACTTCATTGTTGCATTCGGCTGTGAATCCACCGACTTTCATCGATGTCGTCATTTTTGCATGTGGTTGCCACGCAATGGTAGCCCCACGAGAGTGAACTGGTTGTGTAGCACACCGCAGTAACTATGTGGAAGGACCGTAGCAGCTGTTCGGGAGCATCGCAGCAGAAAGCCGGACGGACCTTAGCAGAAAACCGGAAGAACCACAGGTCACCTGTAAGTTCTTCCGGTTTCCTTTGCGGTCCTTCCAAAAATATTTCTGAGAGCAAGAGAATCTGCAATGTCGCGAACTCGCTAATGTGCATAAAATCTGCGAACTTGTGGATCCGTTGCTTCGAACTCGTGGATCGGGAAAGTTGTAAAGGGTAGTCGTATGTTAAACCACATGATTGTTACACGAATCCTATCTTGACAGCAAGAAGACTCTAAACTCGAACGGTTTAATTCCAACCGAGCCAGTTCAAAGTAACCTTTCCGACAGGTGTGAGGAACCCTCTTCAGTCTGCCCCTGTCTTTCTTCTGTGCACTCCTACTTTCAACAACGAAAATTCTATTGTAAAACGAAAAAAATCGGCATTCCCTCGACTCTTCCAGGCAATAAGTCACCCGGCTATAGACAGGAATATTTCGCAACCTGTCCTAGCGCTTTATTATGGAGCAGCATAGAATACCTAATGCTCGAATGCAGCAACCAGCCCTCCCCCCCACCCCCCCCCCCCCCCCCCCCCC
>KN726799.1:2031-24475 GCA_000816745.1 Ancylostoma duodenale
CTGTACCCAATAAACAGTTATAAGCAGTCGTATTCAACTACAAAACCCATTGGTACTCACCAAGGTCAAAACGACTCCACTATATTACCGGAAATTCCTCAAAAATCAAAAAAGTCAAAAACGGGATTTCTGGGAACTTTCAATTGCTTCATCACCAATAACCGCAGCCAACACCTCTTGAGCCTAGAACACGAAAGAGCTTGCTTTGCTCTATAAGTGTCTCTCCATAGGAGAGAAATACAATGCGGTTTCTGTGAAATTTCAGATATTACCACTCATAACTGCAGTGGATACCGTTTATACCTACAGCATAGGAGAGCAAAATCCGTTCTGTAATTGTACAATATCTGGATGTTTCAATGATCTGTTTATTGCGTCTTATTTACAGCGATATGAATACACAGTTCATATACATAAGTTCTGGCTAAGCAATTACCACAAAGATGAAAAGAGCCTCGTAATCAATTCGATCTATGCCACACATAGGGAGAACTCCAAACGGCCGTGTGCAAGGGGCGGGAACGCGGTGCGGCGGGGCACTCGAGTTTTCTGCTGCTGGCAAAAGCAGATAATCCAAAGCCACAGAAGCTCTGTGTCTTTGCTCAAGAAAGCCGTGCCGCGGTCCCGCCCCTTGCACACCTTCATTTGGAGTTCCCTGTATATTGGACATAACAGCTCGCTCGAAAGAAGCACTGGAACACTTGGTAGGGATATACCTGCATATTTTAATGTATGCAGACCCTGCATTGGAACTAGATACTTCACGCTTAGGTTTAGGAAATGAGATCTTCAAATGTTACACAGTACCATTACATACACTGTACATCTGTGGGAAAGGGGGAGGTGGGTGACAACACTGCTAAATTCTTCTGGTTAAGATTAATATGGCATGCTTTTAGATTTAATGGCCGTGTTGAAGCTTGAGCTGGATTGCCCTTTGCTTGCTGGTTTTCGTCCCAGCGTGGAAAACGAGTATCTGATCGCACTTCGGAATGAGTCGTTGAAGATGAAGATAACCAGTCTAAAAATCATTCACTTCCACTGCAAGCTGGTACGGCAGTAGCAAGATGTTCTAACAATGAGGTTTCAAGACAAAAAAAAAGAGAAAAAAATAGGGACGGGACGTACCCATTAACGCAATGGGCCATCTCCCATGTCAGGGTCCTTGTAAGGTCTGCCACTTGGTAACGGCCAGCTTAGAGACGAAAAAATATATGGCAACAGCTGCTGCGAAGAGTGCACTCTTTGTGAAGCTCTAAACAAGATGAAAACAATCCAGGATACATCGTTAGTCGACATGTGAAGGGAAATTTATACTGGATGCGTGCGACGGATGCGTGCGACTGATGCGCGACTGACGCACGCAGCTAGTATAAATTGCCCTCGAGATTACCTATTCTCACGACCTTCCTCCACATGTTCTCTTTTACTCTGGTTTTTTTTTCATTCGGAGAGTCTGAGCCAAGGTATGGATGAACTACTGAGATTACCCAGGGTAAACGTGTTGAGGTGTAACGTACCCAAATTTGACGTTTAGCTGACATCATCAACTTGTTTAACTACCCGTGACGTTGTCAGTACCCAGCTGCTACCCTTGGGTAATCATACCTATGGACACAAGGGGGGTGAGATTACCCATCTTACCAGTGATGCACCTGGGCCAGAAAGTGGTAGTTTTGGAAGTGATTTTCACCATAAATGAGGAGATGTGCGCAGGTCAACTGAAAACGTCGTGGGCTATCGTCGCTGGGGTCACATAGATGCTTAGTGTTTTGCCATTGTCCAATCTTTGGACCAGGATGCCTCATTAGAAGGATGGATAATGTCAGACTTATGAGTTTGATTACATAAACATGCTAGCGGGCGTCTGAAGAAGGCTAAAGTTGGGTACCATAACACATTTACCACGGGTCATCTAGTGGTGCATCAGGGCCTAGAGCAATTTTGCAACTGCTTTCTCAGTAATGCACTATAACTCACCTGTAGAAAGAAATTCAAGTTGTTTTTGTGTTGACTCGCTTCATCTTTGGCAGATTTTCCACTCAAGGCTGATAGTTTCTGTTATCAAGCGCAATTTTAATGTACAGGTTCCCTTCGGTTCAGGTCTGTCGCTATACTTCACGTCGAGTATAGCGCCCCGCCCAGGCGACATCGATTTTAGCAAAATATCGATCGGTGTGCGTGCAGCGACGTCAGCGCTGCACGCACACCGACCGAAATCACTATTGGAAATGATGTCGCTGGCAATGGCGTAGCGGCGCGTGGTGCTATACTCAACGTGCAGTATAGCGGGAACCTGTGATAACTTTAAAAAAATAACAAGAAACCTTCGTATGCTTGTATATAAGAACGAATGTGACTGCATTCACAATTATAGTAGTCACGCAAACAGTTGTTCCCATGACGTATTCCAGATAAAACGCCACTAGATGACCACAAACAGTGTCGGATTGATTCCACGTAAAAGAATCAGTTTTGAAAATTAATCTGCATCCATCTAAAACACCGCCAATGTTGGATTTATATACACGCCCACAATCTCTCTAAGGTAATATTATAGGGTAACAATTACCTAGAGCTATCACAATTAACTGCTCTTTATCACTGATTATACAAAGAAAAACCGGCAAATTCTGACATGGTAAACACTCACCGAAGAAGTACACGCTACAACGAAGCACGCCAATAAACCATACAATGATGAGGAGATAAACTGTTCGTTTGGAAGAGAACAGAGAGCTGAAAGGACACTGGTTAAAACGTAAGCATCTGAGTGCGGGGAGCATCTTCGAAAGTAATTGGGAGTATTTTTAGTCCCCAATTTTGGTAGGGGTTTGATGATTCTTCATCGGGAATAGTTTTTGAGCCGTCCTCCCTCCACTGATGGTGACATTAATGCTAATGGAACCTTATGTGTACACCTTCTACAAATCTTTTACACATACATATTTTCAAGATTCCGTTATAAGAATCCACCAGCACACGCATAGCTGTTACAATGGGAATAATATTTCTTCAAAAAAAAAAACCAATAACTTTTTTCCTACACTTCTTGAGCGGTTTTAAATACTAGAGTATCATAGAGTATCAAAGAAGGAACTCCTCCCCCCCTCTCCATTTTCTGATGTTGGGTCAGGAGCGCTATGTACTTTTGAAAATTTACCGTGAGAGCTGTTTTATGACTGTGTTTCCAGAATTTCGTAGCCATATTAGGGCCTGCGGATACGAAACAAAATGTTGTAGGACATTTGCTGCACTCTTCCGTTATAAGGTCGTTCTAGGAACTTCATGCAGACGTGACATTTTCTTAATAATATTGTGCTGTAAATTGTTAATACATATTATGGGAATTGCAGGGGTTGCAAATTGTACAAATTGCACTGGAACCTGAATAGGATAATGTTGATCTTGTTACCACTTATTCATTACACACACGCCATCCCATTTTAATGTATTCGCTGAGTCTGGTATTGCACTCCTGGACAGAAATGACCCAGTGCTGGGAACTATTGCAAGGATAGTGCAGCGGTAGCAATTTTCGTAAAGGAGTTATGATTACGCTCCATTCCGAGGTAAATTGATGTGTTATTCAAGGTATCCTTGGGGTGTGGAGCGTTATTCCAGGAGAGGGCGGCGATACGTCTCTGCGATTGGTCATCTCGTCGAACTGGTCAATCACCGTTCGACCGCGCCGCCCACTCCAGGTGTAATGCTTCATACCCCATCTTTGGAATGTTGGTACAGTTCATGCTCGAGAATAAATAAGTAATATGGACGTCTGTATGAATACATGTCTGTGTTGGAAGCAGAATTCCAGAAAGCGAGACCTATTCTTATAAAATCTTAGCCAAAGTACCAGGAAATGTGAGTTTTCTGTGCTTGAGACGATGCGGCTCAGCTTCCAACGAAAAAAGCGCATTGTGGGGTCAAGAAATTCATACGTTTCCCTAGATTACCATCTAATTCCTAAAATAGTTTCTGGATTTGAAAACTCTGGAATTTTTAGTCCAAAACAACGCAGTGGCCAAAAATTGCATACTACACAATGATTCACATGCTAATGTCAGGTTGTCGAACATCGAACAGTTATTGCTTAAGCAAACTTACAGAAGGACCAGAACAGAGTTATAAGGATAGATCGGCGAGTGAGAAGGAGCTGCAAAAACCTGCTGTCCTTCCGGACAATTGCTGCGGTGCACCTGGCGTTCTACCGCGGTCCTTCTACAGGTTTGTCTGGGTGACTACTAGAAAGTATTTTAATGCGCTTCTCTCTGAGCCTGATTTGAAGTTCATTTTTCTTGGTTCTCTATATTCCCAAGTACCCTGATTGGTGTCTTGATGTCTTCATTGCAGTTACCCTCCGGCTATTCATACCACAATCGGACTTCATTTGAAGGGCAAGGTCATACTACTTCAAAAAGAGATTGGCTCCTTCAGTGTGGCAATCCCCTTCCGCTTATTACCAGTGAGAGTTCTATGTACAGGTCTGCATCTCTGTGTTCATAGCTGAAACCATTCTTGAACCTTGTGATACTGTACGTGTTGTTACTATTGCCAATCACTATATATTAGGTTGTCGCGAAAGTTTCCCGCCACTCACTTTCGTGTATTGCCAATTCTTTCGGGATTCTCCCGAACTTTTTTTTTCAAGACCTATATAGAGGCCAGTTCTTATTCCACTTATACCGAATTTGCCCTACCATTCTGTTAGGTTTACGACCGAAAAAATCGTCACTGACTACAAGCATGTTCTGCTGCTCCAGCTTTGCGAGCTCAGGAAACGCAGCTGCGAAAACGATGCTCCAAAAAACGATAGATGATGTACGATAGGTCTCTCCTCAACCTCTTAGTATACTGTAAAGATTTGGCTCCGCAAGTTAAGAGACGGCGGGTTGGACTTGAGACAGACCGCGATCCGGCAGGTAAGGTAAAGTGAATCACGAGCGCCTCCTAGAGCTGATTAAAAAGAAATCATGGCGCGGTTCCCGCGCGCTGGTAGAGGGACCTCAGAGCTATCACAGTACAGTAGCCTTCCATCCACATCTTTTCGAAGAGAAACGAAAATATGGCTCATGTGTTCATCACGGTCTGAGTCACCACCAGCTTCAAGTGCGTTGGGTGCGCGCTTCAACTTTTTAGCTTTTGACAGACAATTGCATTCGCTTTCCCAATTTGGTTACTAGCGAGGAAAAGTGGGCTCCTTATGTAAACCATATGAGGAAATGTGGGTGGCTCGGACGTAGTTGACCATGGATTCCACCGCCAAAACGAGATCTACCTCATCAGAAGGCAATGCTCAATGTTTGGTAGAATTGCGAAAGAACCACTCAATGAAAGCTGCTGACAACAAACCCTCCTGTTACCGCAGGAGTTCTTGTCAATAATGGTGGCACATATATAGCGTAATTCTCAGTTATACTGGAGAAGAAAAATGAATTCGAAAGAGAAGGCTGGAAGTGGCGGGAAACTTTCGCGACAACCTAATAGTAGTAAAACCTATCTGTTGGTAATCGTTTGTGCCTCACGATCCAACGGACAAACACACATGAAACCTATACCGTTCAACTCAGAATTGCGCCCTCCTGTGTAACGTCAGAAAATCATTGTCATCTACAGGAAGCGCAGCTTCGCTGCAACGTCAAAAATTATTGTCATTTACAGCTTCGCGTAGATGACAATGGTTTTTTGCGAATCTCCTTCATTATACAGGGAGGTCCACATGAAATGTGACATAAAAAACTATCCACAACTTTGCACCCATCCATTCTATTGGAGAATCCTTACTTTCATTCAATAGACACAGAAATTCTACATAAGATCTTACACATCATATCCAAGATGACCGCCTTTAGCTTCAATACAAGCTTGTTATCTCTTTTGGGAATTTTTGAGAACGCGCGCAGTCATTTCTTTCGCCCCTTACCCTCACCAGGGCTGTTTTCAATAGATCCGATGAATTGCTTTTGAAAGAGCAGGCTTTTTGCTCCAAGATCGACTAGGTAGGAAAAACCAAGGATTGAGATCGGCCGAGTTTGACGGCCCAACTTCCTTTGTCCACAAATCAGGTAGATTGGTCTCACACCATCCCACGGTTTTCCCGGCGCCGTGAACCGGTGCCCAATCTTGTTGGAAAATCCAGTCAATGTCCTTTCCGTTTCCGTTGGTTCAAGGAATCACCGCATCTTCCAAGAGAACGGATTTTCTTGTGCCCCTCACCACTTCATGTGGACCACACTGTATTATTCCTGTGAAAAGATTACTGATATAACCTCAGCTCTTTCTGCCACCATCACTTATTTCCTAATTTGTTCGCTCTTTTTCCTCTAACATGGAAAAGAGACTGAATTTGTGCTTAAAGGCAGCACGCGCTCGAATCCTCGCGTTTGAGATTTTGCAAGTTTTGGGGATTTTAAGGGACCTGAAACTCCTATACAGTAGCGAAACTCCGCGAAACGTACGGGACATTCACGAAATCGTGGTGCTGCTTCCCCTGCGACTGAGCGCTCTCCGTCCGAGACTCGTGGGTTCCGCCACGCGAAGGCCACGTACGCTTGTACCGAGCGTCCGTGGCCTGTGTGCGCTGGCGCATCTAAGGCTCCTGTGTTCGCAGTGTTCGCGACTTCGATTTGGACTTCTCCGCAGGTAAGTCGTGAATCTTTGGGTTCGGTGAACTTTTATGATGTGCTGACAATGTAATCCACTATTAGCAGTTCAGCTGGGAGTCGAGGATTTCGACTCGTGCTGCCTTTAATGCCTCAAGCCTCAGGTGTCTCTCAATGGTCACTCGGGTATTTTGAAAGGGGTCAACTGTAAAAGCTATCCAAAATGCTCCAGTTAGACCGACACAGTACACTGCCGCGGCTCGGACAGCAGGAAGCGAGCACATAGTGAGTGTGAGGGTGCAGTGCAGCAAAGGCGTACACTGCGGACCTGACATCTGAATTTCTATGTATTTTTATCTGAAAATGAAGCAACTAAACAGCGGCACACACGTGATACTGCGACACAACATATAATTACATATAGGAGATAAGCGACAAGTGCTCCGACTCGCATCCAGCGAGCCTTGCAATTTCGGCTGCTTTCGCTGAAAACTATAGGTACATCAGCATCAAGGTTCCGCGAAGCGAACACTTGTGCTAATAATAAGACTGTTTGTTTGCTGTATGTTGACTTTGCATTCAAAAGGAAAAACTAAGGTCTGGTGAAGACATTGTGCCGCAGGCAAGGTCAGATAAGGTGTGGATATTTTGAGTCTAATGGATCTGTGCAGGGAACTATAAGACGCACCTACATATGTACAACGGTAAGTACATGTTTGTGCTCTGAGAGCTACCCAAGTGACTACGTTTCTTGAGAAAGATCTCTTCTACAGAATCCTGTTTGTTTCGAGGTAGATGTCTGGGTCATTTTGACGTGCAGCTAGTCTTCACGTCAAAAAAGAATACTGTACATTTAAGTGCCATTGTTTGGGTATTTCCAGGATCACCAATGCTCGCACTCACCTATACGAAAATGGAGCAAGAATCGCCACCAAACGATTAGTTGAAATCTGCAGTTGACTATAGAGTGAGACCGTGCAGAATAGAGCTAGAAGTTGCCCGATCCCTTCACCGTAACCTGACAGCATCACGGAAGCAGGCCATCCTCTGTGAAGAAACGTTTCTGTTACCTGTTTTCGAATGAGCCTCAGCTACAAGTAAAACCTAAGCCTGACATTATTTCTGCTGGGGCTGAATAAAATATATGAGGAAGGAGGAAGCCTATATCAGAAATCAGATGTGAGGCACACAACATTCCGAATGCGTTGTGAAACGGAAGTGAGCGATAAATAGCCACAAGAGCAGAGATGTTGATTGCTGCTCCAACAACACCAATCTGGAAGAGAAATAGAGTATGCAAAACAAAAAAAAAGAATATAAACTCGGTTAAATCTCACACTCCTCCTGGAATTTAAGAATTAACCACTTATTTTCACAATCCACTGAAAATCCAGGCAGTCCTACATATACCTTCTCCCTCGACGCCTTTCTTCGGAGAAATGTATCAGGCTGGTGCGAAATTGATTGCCGAAATGGGCACCCCAGTTCAAAGTATTGCAACCCGGCTCAAACACATCTTTATTCATTGATTTAGGGCCTGTTCAATTCGGTAGGCCCTTCCCAACAATCTAATGAAGAGTGCTGCTTTTACGCCAGGAGGGCCGCTGGCGCGGAAAATGCACTGTCAAAACGACTCCACTGTACATACGTGCTTTCGCGGTTGTATTCGGTTGTGTTAGAGCTCCAAAATCTTTTTGGAGCGCGAGAAGAATCGATTATCAGCTGGTCTATCAACCAAGCCACCGCCTTTCTGAAGTAAATTCCCTCAGCATACTTTCAGAATCATACCATTTCCCTCATTTTCCCACTTCTTTGTTTTTGGTAATTGCGAATCTTCTTCATTAACATTCTAGGGTAATTATCGCTGTTTGACTACTATAAGAGCTAGTCCCGGTCGAAGCTTTAATTTTCCCCCTTTTCTTCCCAGTTAGCGAAGTCCGTGGTTAATTGCTACTAATTTTCCAATTTTTCTACGGTGCGGAGATGCTGCAGTTCAGAAAAAATATTTGGTTTCGCGAAGACCCGCATGGTGAAAAAGACTGCCTTATCGATCTTTTCCTGTGGGTCCGTATCCCATGGCTCGCGTAACTCGACCACCATGCAAGGCAGTTATGAGCTTCTAAAAACGGTGTTTCTGATGCTAACGAAAAGTTTTATCTTTGAAAACGCGTTGAGCACCCTCCGTCCATGTGCCGAGATCTTGATGTCAAAAATTTCCGTGGGTGCTGCCTTTAAGGGAAAACCTCCGATCACGACCATGGTTGTCTTGGGATTCAAAATCTCCGGAAGAAAATTTTGCGAAACCAGTACCTCACTGCCCATTCGGAAGATCCCAAGAGAAAACGAGCGCAGGATTCTCTCATACCTCCAGCGAAGACTGATCGAGTTTGAAGTCATTAATCATAATCACTCGAAAATCGCGTCAGTTTGTCAGCTTATCTTCCTCGGCTTCGCGACTCTACATATAAAAGCCACAGGGAAGAGCTAACCAGAATATTCAAACAATGTTTCAAGGAAGAGGAGAAGCTCCACCATCTGGTTATACCAGATGGGGTTAAGTTGCTCAATTCTTGCAGCAGAGGAAAGTTTATTTGTGCATACCGCGAAATGGCAATTATTTTCGCAACAACCGGATGTGCAGAGTAGTCACCATCATGTCAGTGCCCAGAAAACTCCATCCTCGATTATGCAAAAATTTCTCGATCCTAGATTATGGGAAAAATCAGGCTTGACCTCCTCGGCATACTCTGCATTTGACATAATCTCATGGTTTAGGTAAAATTTGTCAGAAATCGTTAAGGAGCAGAAGACTCCGTCATTTCCGCTAGTGTTTTAGGAATACGAAAGAAATCGTAAAATCAACCCACTACTAGAATAATTGTTCCGGCTATAACCCGACTCTCTTCTTCATTCATCATACTCGACATCTTGCCTGGAAAGCTCTTCGAAACTAGGATTCGACGGACAAAATCAGGATTGACATGGATTTGACCTTTTTTGCTTGCTCATGACAATTCTCACGACTTCAGATGTGTTTATTAAAGATTCGACAGATGAATCATTTAGAAAATTATGTTTAAATAAAAGTAGGAAAGATTTGTAGAGGCGGTGATCACAATGTGGTCTCTGGATGAGGTCCAAGATCTATGTTCACTAAGAACATAATCTGAATAGAGGCAGGACATGTTGATGGTTGGCCAGGGAATGAAGATGTGACCCTTTGTAAGTATGGGTTACGAAATAACTGCTACCCGTTGAGAAGAAGGGAACTAAACGTGAAGAAATGTAATTGTGGTTTCGATGTAGACTGCAGTCTTCACTATTATGGGTCCTTGATTTATAGACATATTTTGTCTGACTACAGAATAATCAGACAAAGGCAAAAACAGATCTGGAAGCCGTTTGCATGCCTGCAAACATGGCTCTATTTCTGTCACAGATCGCATGATGCAACTGAAATGAACCATTGAGATAACAAAATTGCAACAGAAATACTCGTTAAATCCAGAATGCGTTTCCAGAGTTCTGCTGCTGATTACTTAATGAAACTCTATTGAATAGCTGCTTGACTACTGAGTTTCTTGGTACGTGATGACCGAATCCGATTCCGGCGGTTTACCCAGGGCGAGCGGTTCAATCCTTAAAGACAGCACCCATGGAAATTTTCGATTTTAAGATTTCGGCATTTTTGGGAGGGATGGAGGGTGCATAACACTTTCTTGAAGTCAAAACTTTCCGTTAGCTTCAAAAAACACTGTTTTTGAAAGTTCACAATCGTCGCTGATCCAACAGATGTGGTCGAGTTGCGCTATCCATGGGATCAGGACCGATAGCAAAAGATCGATAAGGCAGTCTTTTCCACCATGCGGATCTTCGCGAAATCAGTTATTTTTTACTGAACTGCAGCATATCCACACGGTAGAAAAAGAAATAGCCATGGGAAAACTAGTAGCATTTAACAAAGACACCACTTGAAAATCAAGATATCACGGAATTCACTAAATGGGAAGAAACGGGAGAAAATTAAAGCTTCGATAGAAACTAGCTACTATAGTGGTCAAATATCTATAATTATCCTAATATGCTAATGAAATGGATTCGCAATCACCAAAAGCTTAAAAAAATGAGAAAAAAGCATAGCATGAAATCATACTGAGGAAATTCTCTTTAGAAGGACGGTGGATTGGCAAATAGACCGGCTAACAATCGATCCTTCACGCGCCCTAAAAAGATTTCGGTGCTCTAATGCACCCGAAAGCAAAGGCGAAAACACGTACAATCAGCTGATAAAAAAGTCCGTCTGGTCCTAGGCGATCTTATCGTAAGTAAGTAAAAGGACACTTGCAGCGCTTCTTGTACGGTGAAAGTAGCCCCAAGTCTAGGGTTTTTTTAAAACATTCGGAACATTCGCAACGAAATTTTCCGTGGGTGCTGCCTTTAAAGCTCCTGGGCTGTTATTTCACTACAGTCTGTTTATATATACATAAGACATGTAACCCTTTCCACATAAAGCCTGGGAGGGTGCATCTAGGAAAGTTCCAGCTATAAGAAAGGCACTCTCTGCTGGAGGGTCCAGTCATTCAGCTATTCCAACAAAAAGTACTCATTCTAAAAAGCAATTTTAGCCGAAGAGAAGTCCTCTTGTCGGAGAATTAGTACAGCAGTAGAGACTGGACTTGGTGAAACTCACCAGTTATTCTGCCAGCTTTTTAGAGATGAGCCTGAGAACTACGTGTAAAAATCCGACAAGGGAACTGCGCGAACTTAAGCTGCCAGTCCAAGACGAGACCTATGTGGTTAGAATGCTTGTCCAACATGACGCTACAGGCTACACCCAAAATCTGTTGAATGGTTTACAGAAGTTCAGAATTCCGACGTGGATGATTTCCAACCACGGCGACGAGAGAAAGATGTTTGGAGTTGTGGCAGGAAAATGGCAAATGTTCTGAAGTTCATCTCTCTGCATAGAAAAAGTGGGAGCCAATAAGTCCAATAGATGCGGAGCTCCAAAAGATGATACTTCTATGATGGTAACTATGTACTAATCCCTATTTTGATGTTCAAATAAAAGCTGTAATGATGTTAATACTCTCAAGATACAATGAAACACTTTTTTTTGGTAAATTCCATCAATTGATTTTATTCTCACGTTTGTTCAGAAAAAGGAAACGCAGCGGTAAGATTCAAGTAAGCATAATAGGTAGCCTGTGTCCATTCTGTCTCAACTCTTTTCTTTCTCAGAAGTTGGTTGTGAAGATGTCGGATAAAATCCTGGAAGGCCGAAAAAATTGAAATTTGAGCTTAATGATGCAACTAGAAATGCGTCTCTACTCATCCTGAGCTGCTTCTAGGAAGCCCTGCTTCAATACATAACTAACTTCAATACGTAACATATTTCCTTTGGATAGCTCAATCCAGAGGCGAGTTGTAGCAGAAGACTAATCTGTCATTATGACCGCTCATTGTATCTTTATGACCGCTACTGTAGATGCTACGCATGGCCACAATCAATGTGCTTGATATTTATTTATTTATTTATTGCACCAGAAGTACGCTTACAAATAAAACGTTCACGTTAAAGCAATAATCAGTAACATGGACGTTGAACTTACGGTTAAGTTGAGACAAGTAGAAAATGATGCATATAAAGAACATCAATGTGAATGGTATCGTTAGGCCCGTGAACATAGGTGATCAATGTCCAGTTGTTTTGAGAAGAGAACATCTACTTCATCTCATGACTACCGGCGAGGTGAAGGTAAATGACGCTAAGAATAACGCCACTTTCCAAAAGCGATTGGTACGCGCAGAAAATCCTACACTGAATTTTCGGATGCTAAGGATTTCCTACCAATAACAATCCAGTGCAGGACTTACATCTAGGCGGAAGCATGCACACGGATAAGAGCTATTACTTATTGGAACACCATGTCGTGTGTGGAGAGCATAGTGTCAGAAACGAAGAAATATAACAAAAATGCATTTCAATTGGGTGAATTGGCTGACAACACCGCTGAATTCTTCTGGATAAGATTAGTATGGAATGCTTTTTGATCTTGTCACCGTGTTGGAACTTGACCCGGATTGCCCTTTGCTCGTTGTTCTTCGTCCAAGCGTGGAGAACGAGTATCTGATCGCACTTCGAAATGAGTCGTTGAAGATGAAGATAATTAGTCTAAAAGTTATTCACTTCCATACACTGGCATCGCAAATCTATTCGCTAAAATTATTTTGTTGCTAGAGCAGAAAAAAACTTACAAGAACGTGCAGTAACAAGACGTACAAAAAGTGAACTTTCAAAAAAAGAAAACGAGTAGGACGTACCCATTCACGCAATGGGCCACCTCCCATGTCAGTGTTCTTGTAAGAAATGTCTCCCATTTCGTTGTTGCCAACTTAGAGACGAAAAAATATATGAAAAGAGCTGCTGCGAAGAGTGCAGCCTTTGTGAAACTCTAAACGAAATGAAAACTATGCAAGATACATTGCTCATCGATATGTGAGGAAACTCATTCTCACGGCTTCCTTCCGCATGCCCTTTTTTACCCACAATCTCCTCATTCAGGGACTAGGAAGTTCTAGGTTTGAGGGTGATTTTCACCATGAAATGCAAAATATGGGTAGGTGACATGACAATAAGGCGGGCTGTCGTCGCGGGGGTTGCACAGAAGCTAAGCTTTTTTGCAGTTGTTCAATATTTGTATAGATGAAGCAGGTACATGGGTCATCAGGGCCTGGATGCAGCATTGGAAGGATGGGTAATCTCACATCAGTCGGTACGATTACCTATTTGTGAAAATGGTAATGGCCAAAAGGTAAAATTGGTTACAATAACACATTTACCACGTGTTATCTCAGAGCAATTTTCCATCTGCTTTTTTAGAAATATGTGGCGATCTAGGGTGCGGGATAGATCAAATGATCATCCCGCCAAGGGGCGAGTGATTGGCGCGAATGCGCAGATATAAAGAATCATCCAGAATCCAGAACTGGGTAATCCCTAGACGCCCCTGCAGCCCCCATCTAGTACTGCCCGCGGAGCCATCGCCTGAATTCCTTCTGCCCGACGTCAACCCACCGAAACCTCCACTCTTCATCTATAACTACTCATCCTCACCGAAACCTCCAACTCTTCATCTATAACTACTCATACTCACCGAAACCTCCAACTCTTCATCTCCAGCTACCTGTGATCAATTGCAATTCTTACTTGATTTTGTGTGTTTTTTTATAATAAAATTCTTTCGTGTTCCTGGTGTGAGTGTCTTTGGAGAGCCGTTGATCGGTGGTATTACTTCCACTCGCTCGAAATTTGAGCGGCCCGAACCTTATAAATACACTATAACTTACTTGCAGAAAGAAATTCAAGTTGTTCCGGTGTAGGTTCGCCTCAACTTTTGCAAATGTTCCACTGATGGTTGAGAGTTTCTGCAATTAAACATAATTTTACAGGTATCCTTTGATTAGTTAAAGACTGTCGCAATACTCCACGCTGAGTATAGCACCCCGCAGCGCCTTCATCGCTCGGGCGGAATCGATGTTAGTGGTGTATCGATCGGTAATGCGTGCAATGACGTCAGCGCTGCACGGTGCACCCGAGTCGCTGGCGATGGCGTGGCGGAGCAGGTTGCCATACTCCATGTTGAGTATAGCGGCAACCAAAAGCAACCGTAGATAAAAATAACAAATTACCTTCGTATGCTTGTATATTAGAGCGAATGTGGCTGCATTCACAATTATTACAACCACGCACACGGTTGTGCCCATGACGTATTCCAGATAAAAAGCCACCATATGACCACAAACAGTGTCGGATTGATTCCATGTAAACGAATCAGTTTTGAAAATTAATCTGCATCCATCTGAAATTCCGCTAGTGTTGCATTCATATACATGCCGACAGTAAATTAACCACACTTCATCATTAAAGGTGCAAAAAGAAACTGGCAAGTGTTGACTTGATAGATACTCACCGAAGAAGTAAACGCTACAACGGAGCACGCCAATAAACCATACAATAATGAGGGAATAAATTGTTCGTTTAGACGAGAACAGAGAGCTGGAAGATAAAAATGTGTTTACGTGCTAATCTGAGGCTTCCGAACCAATTGTAAATAATTCGGTAGGTGAATATATATCAAATATTAAATATTAATTGTTAAATATCATAAATATTAAATATTCGTGCTTTGCCAACAGAAGTATATAGATATAATTGTAAATGATTTTGTATTTCCAATATTCATGGAATTTTGATGGATTCTAACAGAATCAAGGCGTTTTGGGGGTGAATTCTTTTTCAGAGGTAGATAATTACGTAGTAGTAGATGTCCAACTTCAGCTTTTTTTTTGTTTTGTTACTGCTTCATCTCCATCCAGTTCCAGGAACGTAGTAAGAGATAGGAAATTCTGGAAGCTTGCTCAGTCATGAGTTCTGGCACGGCTACAACTTCAGGGGCACATTGACATGATGATCACGACCATCAATTACTTTATTCTACATGCTATCTCCTTTTTTATGGGAGTTGAGAATTTTTTTTTCCAATTTTCTACAGTGATCCAATGTTGACAAACGTGAATCACTTATGAAATAATCCCTTATTGCAAAGTTTCAAATGACTCTGTAAAATACTGTACCCATCGTATACCTACCACTTTTTTTACAAACGATGCGAAATGACCGTAACATTCGTGATCAGCATATCAAACTACTCCATTGGTTTCAGTTAGGAGTGGTTAGGCGGAGAAGGGGAGGGGGGGGGGGGGGAGGAGGGGGCTAGGAAAGAGGTCTGCACCACTTTAAAGATGGAATTTCAGAAATAAGAAAACTTATATCACTATTTTAGTACTAAACAATCAAAAACAAATATTAAAAAGACAATATTATGAGTAAGGGGTCAAGAACAATCTAATACGAAATTTCAGTTGATCTTATATAGTCTGTATATATAAAAGTGAAAGTTTGTGTGTATGTATGTAATGAATAGAAATCGCGGAGGGTGAACCGATCTGGACCAAATTTTGCATGCACATCCTTCGCTGGCCGGCGGAGGTTATAGGCTACTTTGCGCCTAGGATTATCGATTGATTTATCGATTATATCGATTTTATTGATTTTTCGCTTTTTTTGCCCAGGAGTCGGTGGGGACGTGTCTTCTGGGGTTTCTCAATACGCTGAACGCAAATATGACAACCATTTTCCACGAAATATCGATTTGTCGATTTTATCGGTTTTTCCCATTTTCGCTCGGGGACGGGCAAGGACATGTCTACTGGGGTTTCTCAATACGCTGAACACAAATATGACAACCACTTTGCACGAAATATCGATTTATTGATTTTATCGACTTTTTTCTTTTTTGCTTGGGGACGGACGAGGACATGTCAACTGAGGTTTCTCAATACGCTGAATACGCATGTGACAACCACTTCGCACGAAATATCGATTTATCGATTTTATTGATTTTTGGCTCTTCTGCGCAGTGAAGCGGTTAAGGCATGTCTCCTGGGGTTCCTCGGTACACTGAGTATGAATATGACAACCACTTTGTACGAATACATCAATTCAATGTCATCGAAATAGCTCTGCTAACTTTTCGCCCACAAGTCGATGGGAAAGGGTCACTTGGGCTTCGCTAACATGCTGATCACCAAAATTATGGAGATTTCAATGAATTTATCGGTGGTAGTAATTGGCCTCTGCAGTGTGATGTGGCCAAGGTAGTAAAACACCCGAGCGAAGCCGGGTACGGCAGCTAGTACTTCTTAAAAGCTTACCCTTCCCCCTTCCTGCGGCTTCCGCCACTAGTGATATGCATTGCAGCAGTTTCGAAAGATTTACGATTTACGTGAAACAAATTTTTTTGTTACCTACTTCTTTGTGCATCCTTCATGTAGACAGTTCCGACGAAGTTTCTGAGGTTTTTTTGGTGGGAAACATTTTATCCTGAATAGTTTTTAAGCCGTCCTCCTTCCAGTGGAGGTGGCATAAACGCCAATGTAGCCCTGTGTGTACCCCTTCTATGAAGCTTTTACGCAACTTTTCAGGCTCCGTCTTAAGATTCCACCATCACATAATTGTTACAATGGGAAAAGCATTTCTAAAAAAAAAACATGTAATAACTTTTTTCCCACAATTCGTATGCGGTTTTAGATGCTGAAAAGTAAGTTTCGCAGCAAGAAACCCCTTATTCCCTGATGTTGAATCGGGAAATCTATTTATGAAAATATCCAGCGGGGACTGCACTATGGTTGTGAGGGGGCCTACTATTTTATAGCGCCATTAAGGCAGGCGGCGACAAAGCAAAATATTGTATGTCATTTGCTGCGCTTTTCTTTCGTAAGGGCGTTCTAGGAACTTCATGCAGCATCCCTTTTTTCATAATATTGGGCTATAAATTGTTGATATCACGGTAATTGTAGGAAGTGCAAATTGTATGTACAAATTACGCTGGAACGTGAATAGGATAATGTTGTTCTTGTTACTACTTACTCATTACAGACGCGCCATTCCATTTTAATGTAATCAGGAAAGTGCCGAGTCTGGCATTGCACTTTTGAAGAGAAATGATTCAATGCTGGGAAATTATTAGAAGGAAAGTGCAGTATTAGCACTTTTTGAACGTCTACGGACGTTCGTCACCCGCCGCGCCGCCGCGCGCGAATTCGCACGCGGCGCTACCTTTTCTTCCCTAGCCAAAACGCGGAGGGGGTTCGTCGCGCACTCCGCCCCTTTCGCCGCGTTCGCGAAAGGACGGGTGACGAACGTCACGTAATCCTTTTTGAAGGAGTTATGTTTGCACTCCATTTTACGGCAGGTTAATGTTGGGTCGCTCAAGGTTCAGGGGGGGGGGGGGGATAAGATGAAAGCAGGTACAGATATATGTATGTCTACGTTGAAAGCAGAGTTCCAAAAGGCAAAATTTAAACCCTTTGAAATTGTAGAAAAATAGAAGGAAATGCAAGTTTTCAGTGCGTAAGACGATATGATTCAACATTCAGTAGAAACATAGCGTTATGAAGCCAAGAAATCCAAAGATTTTATCTAGAATATAATTTTACTACTGAATTGGTGAGCAAGACGTTCAGGTCTTTCCAGTATCTAATTAAACAGAAGCCGAAAATTGCATATTATCCATACCATAATTGTAATATGTGCTTCAATATTGTAGTAGCGTAAAGAACTAAAATTATTCAAATGCCAATGTCATGTCGTCGACCGTATAATATACATTGGACCGAATAAAAATCGAATAATTTTGTTACTTCAATTACCAGTTCAGGAAACAATTTAAATGACCAGATATTCGAGAATGAGAAAGCCCTAAAGCTCTTCTTCTCTCTCATACAGCACTGAAGTGGTCTCTAATGGTGAAACACTCGATTTTTCCATTTATTCGAAGTCGAAAATTTTTGCTTTCGAATATCGATTATTCGAATAAATGGAAAATTCGAATGTTCCACCATAGGAGGTCAATTCAGTACTGTACGGAGTAGAAAAAGGGCTTCAGAGCTTTCTCAATCTCAAACTCCTGGATGTTTAAATCGCTTCCTGAATCAGTAACTAAAGTAACAAAATTATTCGATTTTTATTCGGTCCAATGTATACTGTATAACAAGTTACCACTTGGACAAACTTGCGAAAGGACCGCAGCAGAGTCACAAGGATCAATTGGTGAGTCAGAAACAGTCAGAAAAACCTGCAGTCCTTCCGCACAACAATTGCGGTCCACCTGACTTTCTACTGTGGTCCTTCCGCAAGTTTGTTTACGTAACTACTAAAAAGTATTTTAATGTGTTTCTCTCTCTGAGCTTGATTTGAAAGTCACTTTTCTTGGATTTTCACGTTCCCAGGCCTCTTGGTTGACGTCTTCATCGTATTCACTTTCCCACATATCATGATGACATCATCACGACTCCCTCATCCGACTTTAATTTTCATGTAGAAGCCAATGTCGCAACATCTCGAAAGGGGATTAGGTCTTTCTCTGTTGCATGCCCATTTCGTTTCTCCCCAGTGAGATTTTTGAGCGCAGGTCTGCACGTTTGTGTTGGTAATTAAGATTGTCTTCAAGGTCTTGCAACACGTATAACTACTAGTTGATTAAACTCCTTAGTTGCTGAATGTTGACTTTGTATATAATCTAGAAAAATCAAGGTCTGGTGCAAGCACCATGCCGAAAGCTGACTATAACAAAAACATCAACAAACAACACAAATGACTTTGAGGCGCAAGTAAATTTCCAAAGAGTTTTCTGTCACTTTCAAGTCACGTTCCTGCCATCTAAATCATCTATACAAGAACACTGATAAGGTCAGTCACGATGACTTCTGGATGTTTTGACTTAGAGGAATCTGTGCAGGGAAATGTAAAACGCATTTACAACTGTAGTTGTGCGCTTAATGTTATCCAACTGGACTACATTTTCGTTTCAAGGGCAGCACCCACGCAAATCTTCGTGTCTAAGATTTTGCTTCGTTTTGGGGTGTTCAGGGTCCTAGTACTCGTATCCAACCGTGAAATCGCGAGAAACTCGCTAGAAATAGAAATTGGGGTGCCCTCTCCTTGTGTCTTGTCGCGCTCCACTGACACTCGTGAGTCTCGCTACACAGGCGCGGTCACACGCGCTAGTGAATGTGACGGGCTTTTGTTAGCTGGCGCGTCGTAGCTGTGAAAGCACGAGCAACGGGGCTGGGTTCACGATTGTGAATTGCCAAATTTACGAAGAAGATCCTCCTGAGGAAGGGTTTCCCGTCACTTTAACGACTTATGAGGTACATTCTTGTAATCAGCATAGCGAAAAAATCAAGATCCTTATCAGCATAGGGAGAAGATCAAGATTCTGTCACCACTAGAACTTTAACTCGGACTCGAGAATTTTGACGGGTGCTGTCTTTAAGGTACGAGCACGAGTCATTTTCAGCTGGGCTGTACATAAAAGAAGGGAAATTGTACGTATACTTGAGTGCCATCGTCTGAGTACTTCAAGGATCAACAATGCTCACACTCACCTATACGACAATGGCGCAAGAATCGCTACCAGACGATTGATCGAAATCTGAAGTTGGCTATAGAGTGAGACCGTGCAGAACAGGACCAGAAGTTGCCCGATTCTTCCAGCGTAGCCTGAGATCATCATGGAAGCAGGCCAACTCCTGTGTAGAAACGTTTATGTTGCCTTCTCTTCAAGTAATAATCACAGCCTCAGCTACAAGTTAGCCTAAACCTTACATTATTTCTGCTGGTGCAGCCCAAAATATATGAGGAAGGAGGAAGCCTATATCAGAAATCACATGTGAAGCACACAACATTCCAAAGGCGTTATGGAATGAAGACGACCGATAAATTGCCACAAGAGCCGAGATGTTGATTGCTCCTCCAACGATGCCAACCTGAAAGAGAAAAATGAGTATGCACAAGAGAGAAAAGTAAATTAAACTCTGTAAAATTCCCATTCTTACCTAGAATGTGAGAATTTACCACTCATTATCGAAATCTACTGAAAATTACGATAATTTTGAATACGCCTTCTCTTCCTACATCTTTCCTCAAAGAAAGTATATACTACTAACGTACTTCACCGTGGTAAGGTTTCCTTACCAAGGTGAAGTAATTTAATGCCTTCATATGAGGGAAACCGAAAGAAAGTGAGAGTGAAGAAAAAAAAAGAACAAGAAGGGGAAGGTAAGAGTGTTCCCGAAGTTGAAAAGTTAATGGAACATGTTTAAATGTTGTAGTTTGGTAGGCAAAGCCCAAGCCTTCAAAATATCAGGGTCCAAGACATCCTTTATCCTTTCTCTTGACGATGCCAGTCGTTGAAGGCAGTACTGACAGAAATTTTCATTTCCACTTCGGAGATTCGGAGTGTTTTAGGATCTAATGAAATGTCTTAGATTGAATAATTTGAACACTGAAGATTGAGTACCAGCTGGAGCAGTGCTGGCCTCCTTCCACTGGTGTGATGGGAAGGTAGTGCTGCTGCCGCCTGACTTGGAAAGATTGATCCTCTTCTTTGGTAAGACCTTTTTTGGCCGTTTAGCTTTGTTTTAGGGAGTTTGGTCCACTATACTTGTGTAAGTTCTATGCGCCTTCTTCTTCAAAGGATATGTATAATACTCGATTAATCACTTAAAGAACTGATTTTCGTCTACATCCAGACTTCTAATTCCTTGATAGTCTTCATCAATAACTCTAGAGGTTCTTGGATCTACATGAACATTTTGGTTGCTTAATCCTCTGAAAAAAAAAACAGCAACAGAATGCAAATAAATGATTGCTGCCGGTCCATCGCTCACTACTGACTCGCTGAACTCCATCAAATCTACTCAGGAGGGATGAACCTTGTAGCTCAGTAAGGAGAGTAGCTCTTAGCTGAATCTCAACATCACGTCAGTTCACAGGAAAATTACTTCGGTCCTAGATTATGCTGAAAGGTTTTCAATCCTAGATTATGGAAAAAGCTCAGGCTCAACTCTCTCGATGGACTCTGAATTTGACATAATCCCTCAGCTAGAATGAGGCATAAAATGCTAAGAAACCGAAGTTTTCCGTTTATTTTTGACATAAATTGCTACGAAACAGAAAATTCCGCAACTGTTCTGCGAATACAGAAGAAATAGTACATTCAACTCACTGCTAGAATAATTGCTCCGGCTATAATCTGGCTCACTCGTTCCTCATCCGCTTCACTCATCATGTTCGACGTCTAGTCTGGAAAATCAGTTCTTAGAAATCAGAAATGGATTTGACTTTGTTGCTCACAAAAATTCTCACGACTACAGATGTTTTCATCAGAAAGATTGCAGCTGAATTTCTAGGAAGTTACACATAAATAAAAGAATTTATGCTTTGTAGGAGCGGAAATCACATTACGATCTCTGAATGATGTCCAAGATCTTTGTTGAGTAAGAAAAAAAAACCTGAGTAGAGGCAAGTCACATTGATGATTAGCCAGGAAATGGAAGGAGGATGTGACTCTTTGTAAAGTATGGGTTACAGAATAACTGCTACCTACTGAGGGGAACGGATCTAGTCGTGAATTCTCAGAAATATAATTGTGGCAAGGCAGTATTGTGGACGGACAGCAGTCTACAATATTATGGGTGGAACCCATGGTTTACGCACGAGACTTTTTTAATTAGAAAAAACCGATAGCAGATTTTGTCCAACTACAAAGTAGTCAGACAAAAGCATAAACAGATCCAGAAACAGTTCTCACGCCCACATACATGGCTTTAATTCAGTCACGGATCACATGATACAATTGAAATACAACGGTGAAGGGGCAAAACTGCAATGGAAAGACCCGTTGAAGTGTCTAGAAGGTGTTTCCAAAGTTCCACTGCTGTTTACCAAACGAATCTTCACGAATTTCGGGGAAGAATAACACTACTCGCTAGACCTACTTGACTATAATGAGTTCACACCTTACAGTTCATGGACTGTTATTTCGTCGGATTTTATGGTATTTCCACATATAATTGCATAACACATGCAATTTTTAGCCGAGTTTAGGCTTACATCAAATGTACCTTTCACTGAAGGGTCTGAAAAGATCCAAAACGGCATTTCTAGCCAATTGAGGCCGGATTTGATTAAGTTCACCAATTATTCAGCCCGTTTTTTTTTTGGGGTGAGCCTAAGAATCACTTGTAAATGTCTGAAAATCAATTTGATGTTCACATCCGATGTCTGATTCCAACGGTTTTAGGGCCCACGTGAGCATTACATGGTTTTGGTATCCAGAAGGTCGATCACATCGACGATAACGGATGAATGAATGAATGAATGAATGAATGAATGGATGAATGAATGGATGAATGAATGAATGAATGAATGAACG
>KN726799.1:25160-35732 GCA_000816745.1 Ancylostoma duodenale
AATGAATGAATGAATGAATGAATGAATGAATGAATGAATGAATGAATGAACGAACAAGTGGATCTATTACGCAAAAGATACTAGGGAGGAAAAGGAAAAGGTCATCCACCCTGGTTTTGTAGAGTAGCAGCTGCTGACACTGGCAGCTAACTGCTAAGCAACTGGAGCTAAACAGAGAAGTCCAGACCCAGACAAGTACAACTGCCTTACTAGCAGAACTTAGCATGCAATTATTTTCCATTGTCGTATGGGCGGTATCCTACAGTGAACAAGAAAGTTATTTGTACGGATATTACACAGATTTGCCTATACAGAGAAGGGATAATTGCTCGTTAATGGCATATTGTATATTATTTGCAAGAAGTATAAACAGCTAGTTCATGCAGAGTGCAGGAAATGATGTTGGAAATTTTGTTAGAGGTGTAACGAGAACGAGTAAATGCTCCGAAGGAGCTGCCACGACAAATATGTATGTGCAAGACACGTAAGTGGGTGTATACGAACCAGAATCGTACCTGGCGCTGTCGTCATGGCGTCGTGTTGTTTCCAGAACGTGGTTATGGGGAAGTAAGAACGTGCAAGGAAACGAAGTTCCTCGTCCAGCCTCTCTTTTTTTTGCAAACACTATGCGAGGACATGCTAACGTAGAAAAAACTCTAGTTCTATTAGGAAAATGAGGTCATGGAAAATCCGCTTTTCTGCTGACTAAGCTGCAAAGGTGTACGGTAGCAAAAATGAAAGAGGTAGACCCAAATGAGTCACGGGAGCTGAGCCTAGGAAATCAACTCACATGTAGGCGTTGACATATTTGCAGGGATACTGACTGTTTGGATAAAACTCGAGCAGTTAACCGAAAGTAATTGAAAATCCACAAGTTTGCGGGGTAATAACATCCAACACTTCTGATCATTTTGAAGTTTGAGATGTTTAAATAGTTTCTGGCTGAAATGGTAATTAAATCTTGTCAGCTCTGAAGTTTCATGGAGTGTCCGCTCGTCTTGATTGCTAATTCATGCCATTTTTATTCTTTCTTTGTTCTAGCCCTATCTTTTCAAAATTGCTCTAGATGAATTTGCTGAAGAAATCCAGTTCTAGGATAACAAACTAGAATGCTTATATTCATTCCTATTCCCCCCCCCCCCCCTCCCACCCCTCCCCCGTAGTCAATCGACTTCCTAGACCAGAGATCAAGACGATAATTGCTGGAGGTGTAGTCATTCAGCCGACCATGGCATGTAGACTCCATAGAATTGGTTACATCAGTTTATCAGGTCCTTGTGTTCCACGTTTGACCTAACCGAACAAGCGAGTTGTGTGTAATCTGTTTCAAAGGAGAAGATAGTTGTAGAAACGTCACAGAGAAGCAGAGAGCGGGAAAATGCGCAGAAATTGGAGAGGGTGAAGAGAAAAGCAGACCATATATGACGCTGCCAACTAATTTGTCGCAGCAAAAATGCAAAGTAAAGAATGCGTGGCCACAATCCGAACGGTTCGAGTTATGCTACCATTGTATTTTCCCTCTGCCATACAACGAACGGTTAGGATTGTGGACACCCATTCTCTACTTTGCACTTTAACTAGGACAAATTAGTTGGCAGCGGCATATATGCACTAGTACTCAACTATCATCGGGTTTGAAACAAACTATATTATAGGCAAGCGCGGTACTAAGCTTCTGGATGGGCGGCGGAAGCTCACCTCGCTCAGACATTTAAACACTGGAGATGAATATTGGATATTGTACGCTACTCCTAAACGTAGTCGGTATTGAGTCACGAGAGGCACAACAGCGCTAACCTAGACAAAACCCAATGAACATTATGGGGAAATTCTAATATGTGTCCGTTGGAGATTTCGACGCTTTAAGCACTCAGAATCATCTATTTATTTTTTTGTTTATTTATTTATTTATTTATTTTACGCACGTAGGCGTGCAGAGGTAGTAACAGGAAATAAGAAAATCAACATATGTCAGAAGAAAAACAATAACTGAGATAAACAGGTAGAAGCCAGGCGCGTAAAGATGTGTGATTATTTTTATGGAAGAATTGATTATGGAAGAAAGTAGAGGAGGAACAAACCAATGTTCAACAGTTGGCCAGTTTTTGCCTGAGAACTTAATCAGAATAATTACTGAAATACGGGAATTTCTTCCAACATGGCAATGTTCGAGCACACGTTACGAATGTTACCTGGTGTTATCCGAAGGCCTATTGCTTTGAAGTCGTTTGACATCCACTTTACTCCACCTGCAGACTTACCAGCAGACTAACACCTGCTCAGATCTCTGAAAAAGAACTACTTCTCTGGAAAAACTTCACCAATAATGAGCAGGTGGCGAGTGCCCTAGTTCCATGGCTGCCTTCCTCCACTAGGGATTCACGAACTTTCCTAGCAGAGACAGGATTCATAAACGCATAACCGGGTAAAGCTAGGTTAGCCACTAACCAGCTTTCTGATCTTGCGTCTTCCAACATTACGTAGTCCATAAAGTAACCAATCACTGTAACCTTGGATGGTCTGCTTGGTTAACGTATAAGAGCTATTCGAATATTAGGACCGAAAAGTACATTAGATAAATGTTGATTTATTCGAAATTCAAAAATTCGATTTCGAGTAAGCCTACAGTTCGGAAGCATGAAAATGAAGAAGCAATACAGTCATTAGTAATATTAATGAGGCATTTAGGTCGCCCTCTTTTTTTGAACATCTGAACATTTTGGATCTAGTCCTGAAAGAATACTTATATGAATCGAGTTTTTCGATTTTTTTCGGCCTTAACTATAGTAATAGCACAGGCTCAAGCAGCTCGAGTGTAATGGCATATAAGTTATTGACTGAGGTTACACTGCTACTAAGTAAGCTATTTCATTTTGAATAAAATCTCTGATAGAGACAGATGTCACGAAGCAACCGAACATCGTTGACCTTCAGGTACGACACGCATCCTTCACACGTGCGTGCTTTTCAAAGAAATTTGCAGGTGAATTTAGTCTTAGGCATTGTTCATTTGCTCAAATACTCTGGCGCTACAGACCACTACAGAGAATGAAGTGAAGCGTGATGAGTGCTCAGAGCGTTACGCAGGCGATGTCGCCTTGGCGCTGTTGTGCGTTTAACGAGTTCTAGGATAAAGTAGCTTTTAGCGCTAAAAGTACATGGTGTTCGAGAAGGAGTGGAATATTTCAGAACAGCAATTCGAACATCAGTGGCTTGCGACGTTTCGACTACTTGAAAAATCATAAAAAATCCTAATGTGATGATTTCGGGGAATTTCTCTGGAGGTACCTATTGAAACTATTAGGTTGTCCGGAAAGTACTTAGACAAATTAGTATGGTAAGTTTTGAATGTCATATCTCGGTCATTTGCGAAGATGGACCTACAGGAATTTACATAATAGTGTAGTACGTGACAGAGGTCACCTCAGCTAATTTACTACGAAGGAAGCTGTACAGTGAAGAGAACCATTTATCGATCTGAAAAAGAAGACTTACCGAGCAAATCTTCTTCTGCAGTACCGTAGCGGCCGTATAGCAGACGAGGCCTACCGGTTCCTGCTGGATTACATGGGCGATCGAGCCCCCTCCCGAGCGACATGCTTCATTTGGTACCGCAAGTTCAAGAGTGGAGAAAAATCCCTTGACGGAGCTCCTCGTACAGGAAGACCCCTCACGCAGAAAAGATGCCTCGTAATCGCCACTTGTGAAGCCCAGCCGGATCACTCTCTCCGCGATATGGCAAGGCTTACCCAAACTTCAAAGTCCACCGTTCATGACATCCTTAGGATTTCTGGCAAGATTCCGAAGCTGCCTCGAATTCTCCCTCGCGCCCTGAGCACATGGGACAAGAAGAGGCACGTTGACGTGTACACTTCTCTCCTCAGCCGTCGCCATACATTTGGTTGATCGATTTGATAGTCACCACGGATGAGAAGTACTGCACCTACGACAACACTGTACTCCGCAGACACTGCGTTGATCTCGAGGACCTACCAAGAGCGCAGCCGAAGCGCGAAAACCACGACAAGAAGGAGCTGCTTTCTTTCTGGTGGGACATCAGTGATCCGGTCTTCTGGGACCTGGTCCCAACTGGATCTATGATGGACTTTGACTTGTTTTGTAGCCAACTGGAGAAAGTGGCCGGAATCGTTTGGAGTCGACACCCCGAGAGACAGAATTCTTCTCCTTATGGACAATGCAAGACCACACACTTCCAAGAAGAGCTGTGAGAAGTTGGCAGATCTCGGAATCGATTTACTACCCACCCACCATATTCGCCTGACTTAGGGCCGAGTGATTATCACGTCTTCAAATCGCTCTTATCTTTTTTATTGCGGGAAAGAAATTCAAAGACAGAGTCGAAGTCAAGAAAGCAGTCGACGGCTTCTTGAGCTCAAAATCGCCTGACTTCTTCGCCCGCGGGACCCGCCCGCTTTCGGATAGATGACGCTACGTGGTCGAACACAATGGAGATTACAAGATTGATTGACAGGGAGTTCAAATGAAATCAGTAACAAAATTGCAACTTCTTAGATTTGTCTAATTACTTTTCGGACAACCTAATACTATAGCGACAACACATACGTGTGTATGTTATGTACGCGTTCTGATGTTTTGACTCTATGATACATTAATTGTACTAGTTACTAGAAACATCTAAACAATGAAACAACAAACAAACGTGTTTGTTTGCATGATGTCGTATTGCATGAAAATTAAGGTATGACGAAGGCATTAATTGCCGAGAGCTAACCGGAATAAATTGTTAACAGAGCTCCCCAACGAACCAAGAATAACTGATAAGAAATGAGGTTCAGAGACAGAAGTATATCAGATTAAATAAACAAACGTCTAAACAGTGAAAGTTCTAAAATCATAAATCATCCATCAGACATTCCAACGCCATTTTTCCCTTACTGATGAGTGCAGTGTATTCCAATAGAATCCGTATAAGGGTAGTGCAGGAAACGGAGTCTGAACATTCATAATGAGATAAAAGACTTCGAAGTTTTGAAAATATTATAATCATGCCAGAACTTTTCCTTCTACTCTATTTTAAATAAGCCAAAACTCAGAATGGGGAGAGCCCAGCATCCCTGGCAAGAAAAAAGGGAGGAGTGTAGATCTTTTTATTTTTAGAATGTGCAATGTTTCGGATAGGTTTCTAGGTTATGATATGTTGAATTTATCCGATTTTTATTCGGTCAGTTGTCCAAGGCGCTTTTCCAAAAGCAGGTACGTGGTCGGGATGGTATCGTGAGTGGTTGGGAAAACTTCGAAGATACGAAATTTGCCTCTGCTTCGTTTAGAGTTATGAGATGGTTTACCGGCAAAACATCCTGCAGAACCATGGGAAAGAACAGTTTCTCTCATGCATCATATAGCAGAGTTATAAAAAACTTGTGAAGCATTATCTGCTTGCACATTATCAACACTCTAAAAAAAGCCACAAATAAAAGGAAGTTATGTTAGCAGTCACAAGAAAAAAGCCATAATTGGAGAAAGTCACTTCATTACCGCGGTGGGGGTACGAAATGTTTAATCCTTTCCTTGTCCATAGCCTAGTACGTGATTAAATAGCCACCCTGAGCACCTTAGCCTTGCCCTTTTCAATAATTGTTGCCGTGCCAACAAATTCAATAAAAGTTGATTTACAACTTCTGGAATGTTCTAGACGCAACATTCACCTACATGTGCATACTGTAGTTAGTTCATACGGTAGACACAACTAACACCATAATGAGAACAGGTTCAGATTAGCGCGTTTGGGGCACCCATGAATGCACTAATATAAACGTTCTGCAATGATGTGGGAGTTTCGGCATTACTGTAACATGCTTGGACTGATTCGTTCACATATGTCTATAGTAACAAGGAGTGATGAACGCTCTTGGGTGAGGCGGTTGGCAATGTGACAAAAGCTGGACAACTCATTGAGCTTGGATACACCGCATTTTCAAAAGCAAATTCGATTAGAGACTCCCTTTCAAATATTAGCAATCAAAAGTAAATATTAGAAAGAAAATAGAAATAAGAAATTAAAATAAGCCAATGGAAAACCTATACCTGTTTTTTGAAGTAATTTTTAAGGGTGCACCCCTGCAAACCGCGTCCGCACAAGCGACTACTTAGATTATAATATTTAGCAAAACTTGTACAACTCCGTGAATAAAGACAGAAGCTTAATTCACAGCTACATTTCATTGAAAACATGAACTATACATTACCAGAAGGCTTCGTCAAGGCGACGCTGTCTCGCCAAAACTATTCAGCGCCACTGTTGAGGACGTCATGCGAAGACTAGGATGGGATAACATGGGAGTGCGGGTTGATGGCTGGCGACAACACAATCTCCGTTTTGCTGTCAACATCCTACCTCTAACACCGACCATCAGCCGAGGGGAACGGATGCTGGTCGACTTCGACGACGTATGTGGAAAGATCGGTCTTAAACTGAATCTAACAATGTTCATAAAGAACGGGTGGGTCCCAGATGCCTCATTCTCACTCACGGAACGGATATATCCGTACGCCCCAGTTACGTATACGTAGCTGGGTCGAAAGTCAACATGACTAGCGACATCGTTCCAGAGCTGGGCAGAAGGAAGCGAGCGGCTTGGTGAGCTTACAAGAGCATCGAAGACATAGTAAAGAAGAGGAAGAACACCAGGCTCCATGCCTAGTTCTCCAACACAACGGTTCTCCTTGTATTGACGTACGCCTCAGAACCCTGGGAGTTACGTAAGCAGTATGAGAATGCGGTCAGCGTCGTTGAACGCTCCATCGAGAGGGTGATTGCTATATGTATCATCGAATATAGGCTACCACTGACTTGAAGACACAGGCAGCGCACTGCAATCACTATCTTTTGCTACCGTAATAGCCGATTGTAATGATATTTGTTTTTTAAAGGTAAATCATCATATGTGAGGAAAAACCGCAAGTATAGTTACATTTAACTAATATAACAGAGATTGCAAAACGCTATGCCGCCGCGTTGCTGTACCTGCTTCCCCCTTCAAGTCTGCGTGAAGGTCTTTACCTTCATTAAAGGCCGCACCCACGGAAATTTTTACTCCCTAGATTTTGATCCAATCGTGATCCAGGCGATTATGGGGAGCACCACTTGAAACTTTACCCATCAAGAGTAAAAACAGGTAATACTGGATCAACAGAATCAGCAAACAGTAAGTTTTACGAGTTTTCATGCTAGCAATGATCTCCAAAATCTTCCTTGGAGCGAGAATGCCAGCTGATTGCGCGCTGATTTCAAGAGGGAGTCTCTTATTTTAACATTCTCTTCACTAATCTCGACCTGCACTACACTACTATGACCTGATTCCCCCAATTTGCTTTCTTCTACACATTCTTGATTTACATAATTCTTTTTTCACTGATTGTGAGATCCATTCACCCATTCCCTTAAATAATCTATTTTTGCGCTATTTAGTTTTATAAACTCTACCATAAGGCTTAGTTTTCCCCCTGAGTCGTGTCTGCATGATGGAAATTTTTTCCCATTTGTTTGTGCTAATTCTTTCCCCGAGAAGCTGCATAAATAGTTAAATATCCAACTACTTTGAGAAAATAGGTGGCAGTGATGGCAGCTTGATCGACGTTTTTGCTCAACCCCAGCCGTTTAACTCGACCACCCTGCTCTAGCGTAGCGGAACGGAATCATCTCAAAACAGGCCTTTTTATTAGTTTTGACAAATTTGAACACGTTTGCCATCTTCCTCATAGTCAGAAACCTCATATTACGCTGAAATCGCGATGACCGAATTTTTCATGGGTGCTGCCTTTAACTCCACTGACGCAGTGGCAGACGCAGGGAGAGTGGCGCGCAGTCCCGAGAATGGGTATTTTAGGAATTACTTCATAAAATGAATAAAAATCTCGTATTAGTTTATTTTAATTGTCTACTTAATTTTGTTCACAAAATAATCATCACTATTTATTTATATTTAAATTTCAGCATATTTCCAGAGTTGAGACTCCACGATTAGATCCACTTTATTAGGCTAGCTTTCGGCGTGGTAACGCCTTCTTCAAGCCTACAACATAGATTACATAGCATAATCAGGAGGAGAATAGCAGGAAGATATAGAGCAAGGACGCCCTCACCAAGCAGCCGTTGAGGTTTAAATTAATATTTTTTTTGTTTTCCGTCCGGGTCCCTAAAAAAGTGGCGGAGACCCCACCTTTTCCCACGTCTCCCGCCCAATTTCTGCGTCCGCCACTGGTGGCAGCTACCTATGTATACCATCTTTGCTACAAAAATAAAACAACCTCCATATGCATACGGACCATAGCAGCTACTCAACGAAAGTACAAAATAAAACAATAGGGTGGGATCTCACCGAGCGTTAATCTCCTTTTGTTCAATTAGTTGGTGACCAATCCCATTACTGTATTCAGGATGTGATAAATGATATCAATAACCTTTGGAGTAAATTTCTCCGTAGAAGTACAACCACGGAGTTTATACGTCCTTTCCAGAAGGGCATTCAAGCGTAATAAAGGAAATCCAATCTGAAAGATTTCCGAGAGGGTCCCCTGTTGAAGTCGAAAGGGGTGAGGAGTCCGAACTTGTCATGTTGGTTCTTTTCTATACTGAACTGCATGCAAGCGAATGCTTAAGGACGACAAAATGCATCGTTGACTTGTAAATCCCTTTCCAAAACGTTTAAGCTGGTGGGTGGGAGCATACATAGACTACATCCCGTCCTGAAGCACGGTTAAGTATACTTAGCATTACGTACATAATGAAGGGTATGCTTGTTTGGCAGTGGTGATACGCTACAGCTACATGGCCTTTCCTCCTCCAATTCAGTTTCCACGCGGGAAATTCCCATAGGTGACGCCATTACGTTCGTGTTTGTAAGTACACCATAACCGTACTTTATATACATATGTCTTTCTTTACTTCCGTTCTATGAATCTGCCCTCTCAGAATGTCTAAATATCATTTGTGCGCGGCGGATGTGATGTTCAGCAGCAAACTTGCTTGAAGTTATGGTCCCACCTCATTCTCCGTTTCGGGCTGTTAATAGACTTGGCACGCTGATTCGGATAGTGCACTCGCAATATTAAATATTACAATATAAAACGTGATACGGGGGAACATACATGCACGTAATTTGTAAGAGAAGACCGAATTTGGTGTATGTAGCGGAGGCGTCTAGATTGCAAAAAACTACGCAGCAACTACGGCTCATTCTCAGAAACATGTGGGCACCGGTGCTGACCTAAACCTCGCGGCTACAGTAAAAATTCTCTATCGGCGCCACTTCGCATTGCGAGCAAAGCGCGGGAAAACCCATTGGTGGAATTTTCGGGAGCTGTGTGATCGTTGGTTCCTGTCGTCAATGGAGAGTTGTGCCGGCCCGGAATCTTTACTGTCACCGAGGTCGATTTCGTCATTGGCACCGGTGCCCTGGGTGCGCAGCAGTACCGAAAAATTTCTGAGTTTGTAATGAGACATCAGTCATCTCCCACATACGGCTTTGTATCCACTCGCTCAAAAATCGCATTGAAAATTGGTTTTCCGACCCGTGAAGGGCGTTTGACATACAGTATTGCATCAGAAACTCATAGAGTTCTATCTGTCCAAGATCCCAAAACGATTGCCGAAGAGGATTCAGTATTTAGCTTCTGCTTTCCATCGTTTTGGTGCTTGGAATAGGATTTCATGATGAGGCCTACCAAGATTGTTGCTGTTCAATAAATAGTACGTCCCACACGGAAAGGATATGATTCCAAGCGGAGCTCTGAATAACAACGTTCAACACCTCCACAGCAACAATGGTCAGCACTAGATTCCACTAACTTTACTGTCGGAGTATAGCTAGGCCTTCATTGGTCTCAGTAAGGCATCTGTCGTAGCAGCAAATCGACTCGAATCATGCTTTCGTGAAGAAGTTTCCTCAGTGGATCAATGTTTGTCACGGTTTTGTCACGCCCTCGATGGAAGATCGGTCAGGGAGCGTAATTCGATGGATCAGGGTCCATACAGTGATGGTACAACTGGCTTATGTCGAAGAATCTAAGAATTGTTATTTGCACCGGACCTGGAACTCATTGTAACCTTTGTGATTGACTGATACATGGTACCACTGCACAGGATGACGATATCTCATGGAACAGGTTTGAAATTATTCTTAACCAGCCTGAGAGTCCTTCGCTCGCATATTTTCAGTGTGCACAGCTAAGATTAATGCAGGTGGATGAACTGACACTATCCAAAGAGTAGTCTTTGCCGCAGCTCACGGAACCATTGACCCATTATGGACAGCTCCTTTCCAACCATCTGTGGTAATGCAGTTCGGTTCGCTGTGGTGGACGTAAATAGTAAAAAGTGACCGGTGCAGTGCGAACTGGGACTGGACCTCAACGTCGGCGCACCCTTACCACGCCGTTGGACCCGTCTCCAGGCGTTCCTCCATTTTTGGACGCCAGTGCGCCCTTACCACACTGTTGGACCCGACTCCAGGCGTTCCTCTTTTGAACGCCTGTGCACCCTTACCACACCGTTGGACCCGACTCCAGGCGTTTCCTTACTTATGGGTGCCG
>KN726800.1:2275-27270 GCA_000816745.1 Ancylostoma duodenale
TAATAAAAATAAATAATTAGAATTGAACTAAAACAAGATTTTTATTTGCATTGTAAAGTAATTTCGAAAATTTGGCGATCCATTCTCGGGGGAGGGGGAGCGCGCTAGTACACAGTTCCATGTAGCTTTTTGGGAAAAACCACGAATGTCAATCTAATCAGCGTGGCCGAATACCATGGTCTCCGTCGTTTTACCTGATGTTATTGAAAAAGATAAGCAGATGCGGGAGTTCCCCCTCATATGAACCGTTTCATAAGCATAGACGCACTTTCAAAACCAATAATTTTATAGCGGGAACTTCTTTGCAGCATCAGTTGAGTAGTTTATAGGCCCTCACAATTTCCACACAAGGGTTGGCATAGATTTATCGATCACTTCCACCAAATGGCTATCAAAAGTTTTCTTAGTACAGGCAAAAGCTTTTTCGAGGTTTGCTGCGCGAGAAAATGTGATTCCGACAACGTATATCATCTATTGGATTGTTCGGAAAGCAATTGGTATTTTTAAGCGTTGCAATTTTTTTTATCTCCTCATAATAAAAGAACATTAATCAGTGATATATTTTCTATTTTGTTCGACTACCTTTTGCCATCTTCAGAGTAATTTCATAGTTCCTCTCTCGCAGAATTTCTGGTCTTTTTCAAAAAAAAAATCGAAAAATTGTGCTACTTGGGTTTTTTTTATTTTTAGAAGGAAAATGAGGTTTCTCCTTCTGTGCGCTGTAAGAAAATGTTGGTGCTCTTGGTGTCTGAGTGATTCGAATACGTAGGAATGGAAATAATATTGAGGATGTCTTTATGGGAGAAATCATCTCTAACTTTGGCAGCGCCTTGTTACAAAATTCGAGCAGGATCCGTCCAGTGCAAACGATACCATGGGTACCGCTAGGTACTCTTTCAAATGTAATTTTTAAAGAATTTGGATCCTGTTCTCATTTCAATCAGAATTAATAGAACTCATGGATGAGGAATTCCTCGGTTCAATCTGCCTTCTTTACTCTTAACTGCAAGGGCGCGCGCGTTTTTCCGACCAAGGTCCAAGTCCCACCTACGAAGTCCCCTTTGCTCACCCCATCCTTCACGAGGTCCGTTTTGCCTTGAGTCAAGTCCCTGCCGAAGTCTGCCGGAGATTCCCTCCGGAGTGCAACATTTTTGCTTTGGGCGTACGCCGGTGTAACCGTGCTTGCCGCACCGGTTGACCCAGAAGTAATTTTCGCGTATTTTCCAGCAGATCTCGCTTACTTTTCGGGCGGAATTCGGGTAAATTCCAGTGGATTTCGCTTATTTCCCGGAGATTCACGTGTAATTTTCGGGCGAAATCGGGAAATATTTCGGCGAAAAATAAGCGAAATCTGCTCGAAAACGCATATAATCTACTGGAATTTTGTACCTGAGTCTATATACAGATTAGACATCATACACGAATTCGGTCGGGTGTTTACCCCAGCAGCTATCTCACACTGATGAAGAGAACTGCTACGGCCGATAAACTCATGCCATTTTCTTGTTAAGCGTACTAAGATACTCCCGTTCACATGTATTCACCGCCCCACGGGCAAGAAAAGCAAGAAGCATGAAATCGACACATCGATATTTTGGGCAATACGATTATTATATTTGTGTTCCGTATACTCGATAATCGTAGTGGACACGTCCTTGCCCGTCCTCGAAAATGGAAAAAAATCAATAAATCGAAATTTCATGCAAAATGGTTATTATATTCGGGTTCAGTGTAACAAGAAACCCCGGTAGACATGGTTTCACCGATCTCTGCGCAAATATAGCGAAAAACCAGTAAAATCGATATAACTGATGCATCAGCCAATAATTCGCCGCGGAAAGTAGCCTAAAACCTATGCCGGAGCTTGGGCGAAACGTGCGGAAAGTTTAGATCGAAAGTTCTGAAACTTCCTCAAAAATCTGCTGAACACTTCCTTACCACCCTAATAGGTCTAAAAGACTTCTGAATTCCCTCTCTCTTTAGAATAACCAACTGTCTGCCTCTGTACGAGTATCAGTGGTGTTTGAATGAAAAAATAGCGAAGAAGTCCTCCAAATACGAGAGAAACCTCTCGAGTTCTTTTTCGTGACCGGTCTGCGTCTCTTGCCTCGTGATACTATTAGGTCGTCAAGTATGAAATGTCTGATTTTATAAGCGGTCATTTCGACAGTCTCTATCTTCGAAGTTTTACTAGACCACTTCTCATCTTTCTTTTCATTATGAAACTACATCCTCCCCCTTTCAAAATCACATCCTTGGTTTTTGATCACCGTTTAAATTTTTGTTTGAAAACATTTTTTGTGAAACTACTCAAAGACCAAAAATCGTGTCATTTTGGAACATGGGTTCCATTTTTGAGCTATCATTACAGGGAAACCTGGAAATTCTGGTAAAGTATTTAGGAGACATTTGGCTAGTAAATGCACTGAACAGCATTCGTTCGAGAGGTTTCGCTCAAGTGACATGGAGCTGCTAAGTGGGACTTATGATGAACCTGGATATTGATGAGCTGGAAGCCGTAGCCGAAGCAGATAGGAGTCACACTAGGTCAGCATAAGCAACGAGGTGTCAACTTCATAATCCAATAATATTTGGGTATTCAATGCAGTACGACAATTAAAAGTACTTCGATAAACGAAATTTTCCCAGTTTGACCCTCAAAAATGGGTGCCGAATTTTGGCTATTTTTCAAAAAATGACGCTGCTCAAGTCAGAGAAGCAGGAATGAGGACGCACCTGCCACACAGTGTACTGGCCAAACCCTGCTCTATTTGATCACAACTCCTTCCAGGGATTAGCCCAGTTCTTGCTGGAAAAAATCTTCACTTTCCAACATGATGTTGGAATCGCTCTTCGCCACTTGATCGCCTCTAGCTTTTCACGCTTCCAAGCTGTTGGCGCAAGCAAACCACCATTAAGGAGGAAAGGCTATGCCGATAGTACGTGAGCATATTTGGATATCTTATACCGCATCTTGCCTTCGAAACAAAACTGAAAATCTTCTCATTCAAAATCGGACATTTCATACTTGACGACCTAATATTTTCACAAATATGTGTGATTAGATAATAGATCACGTTCTCACAAGGGAAGTGCAAGAGGCTAACCCCGGGGATCTAACCGAAACATCCATTTTTGGTAATATTGTCTAAGGCGATATTAACGTATGTGTATCATTTGCAGGAGAGCGCGCCAAAGACTCTTCGGCGCCATTCATCTTTCACGCGACCAAGATTTTTAAAAAACGTTTTCCTGACTGAAAATCTGCATACGGGGGTTATTTGAGGCGCTGAATACGAATACCATATCCATTTTGTACCATAACGCTACCTTTGTAGGGTTACGGTAGGCACACTACCGCATGCTACCGTACACCTACTGTAACACTGGAAAATGGCGTAGCGGTCCAAAATGGATACGATATTCGTGTTCAACGCCTCAAATAACCCCGTATGCGAGGTTTCAGTCAAAAAAATTTTCTTGAGGAGTTTGGGTCCTTATATTCTGGAAATATTGACCTCAAGGTGACCTCGAGGTAACCTTTGACGGTTACCTCGCAGTTACCTCGAGGTTTCGGCCAAATTACTACCAACCCAGATTATCTATAGAATGGCAAATTTGAAGGTATCTGCCAGTGCCATTTCTTCTAGTGCACTGTCATGGGAGTCTTCCCTTGGATTCATGGAACTTGGGCAACGCAATCCGACCGTGGTGACCGTGATTAGCTTTACTATGAACTATCGAACGTTTGCAGACTCATTTTTGAATAACCTGGTTTCGCCTGGTTATGCGATCATGACTGTGTCATTATTGGTTTAAGTGGTCAAAGTTTCATAAATCCCAGTTCCACATGGAGTTCTATGGCAGTTCAATATAGAAATTTTTGGCGCTCTCCTGATCACATCAGGACCACTGGGCAAAAATGATATGTATACATCATGATCATCTTAGACAATGCTTCTGTAATTGGATGTTTCGTTTCGATTCCTGGGGTTAGCCTCGTGCACTTCCCTTGCCAGCTCTGTTACCGTGACGTCGAGACTTGAGTGAGACCTCAAAGTGACCGGTCGGTTACCTCGGGGTCTCAGTTGTTTTACAATAGATTTTGGAAATATTGACCTCAAGGTGACCTCGAGGTAACCTTTGACGGTTACCTCGCGGTTACCTCGAGGTTTCGGCCAAATTACTACCAACCCAGATTATCTATAGAATGGCAAATTTACTATATCAACCCACATGGATAATGTTTTTTTGTCCTTCTTATCCTCCTATATAAAGACTGGTAAGGGTCCAGATTTTTCTGGCGTCAGACCACGAGAGTCTTGCAAAATCTTTTGTGCAGTGTAGTGCATAGGCAATGGTGGAGGGAGAGATGGCCAGAAGTCATACGAGAAACCGATTTATGGAGCGAGATGAGGCTGAATCCTCGCTGGACCCGCAATTTCGCAATCTATGCACAGCGAGTCTTCGCTGGCGGTCTCGTAGCCACCGGGTGAGACAGTGCTAGCAGGACTCTCAGGCAGCACAATATACGGATCAGGATTGCCACTGTCCAACATCTCTTGTCCTTCGACCAAGTCATGAGGCTGGGCCGCAGGCCCGCTTGGGCGAGATCCGCGCGCGGTCTGGCTGAGAGTAGGCCCAGACTTCGCCAGCAATCGTGACGATCGCCACTGCAGCCGGCTGTCGTCGTGATAGCCACGACCGCTGACGATCGCCGCATGGATAAAGTGAAGAGGAGACCGCAGTCGTAAGAAGGATGATAATCAATGGGGCGCACAGTGCGTAATTTCGAACATCTAGCCGCTCAAAATTATTTTCTGGAGAACCTGTGGACAAACTCTCGAACTTTTTGGTGTATATGCTCTGCCTAGTCTGCTGCTTCTAGGCACTGCACGTGACCCATGGAAGCCAAGGTTATGGGGCAATTTCTAATAATTCTGCAATAAAGCATCAGAGTACAAGAACATGTATTGAGGAATAATTTTTTGTGCAGCAGCTGATTCACATAAATTTCAGCCTCTACACATGTTTGCATGTCAGCAAAAAAGCATGTAAAAGATGTATATGCATTCCAATTTCGAGATTGCATGCATTTTCACATGATGAGCCTAACATGAGCTAACATTTGAAACTGCTAGATATTTTACGAGAACTTGAAATTAAGAAAATCGTAATTCCCGCAGTGTTATTCATATAAATAGCCCAAATCGGTTTTAGTATGCTAACTACATAGATATCTTATGAATCCTGGGAGTTCCAGTGGGATTTGTTAAGGGTGGGGTTGATAAAAGTATTCGCCGGTAGGGAAGCCCCAACATAGGATGTCGTTCAAGACAACATTATTACATTTTTGACTGGTGTTTTCTCCACCAAATATTGTATTCCGGTTAACTTTTATCTGAGTGGTCCCTTTTTCCCTAATTTAATCCCTTTCACATGATTACACATACCCTGCCAAAAATGGTGACGCTGGGGAAATGAAGGATGAAAGGAAAAGGAATGCAGCGGACATTTACAATTTCTCAACCTAATATCTTGCACTAGCAAAAACCTTAGGGGCACTGTTCCATCTAGGCTTGTTTTCGAAGTCTAAAGTCTCTTCTAAAGATTCTTATGTGACAATCTCGAAAACGATTCTGAAGTGAGATACTGCTCTCAAGTTCTGCTATCATATGGAGCCTTAATTTTGTAAACCGCATCGGACATTTTGGCTTCTCTCTCAGCAGCAATTTATTCCTCACTGGATATCCCCTGTATAATAAATCGCTAGTACATAATAATGGCGGAAAAGATATTTGGGATACCGTCAACTGTATAAAAGTAGCGGGTATGCAAGAACGTCGCTGAGGTGGTAAAAATTGATGATAGCGCGTTGTTGAGCACAAACCATTTGGAGAACTCCAAGAGGAGTACTCCGAACTCTATTGCACCAGCCAGACATCACCAAGCATCGAACGATTTGCTTAGTCCTCCGAACAAATGAGTGATTTTAAAGCACGGCCCATCCAAACGCAGTGGGCTATGCTCGGCCTGTATTGCGATAGGATTGATCAAATTGTTAAAACACAAGCCCACTCCCTCTCCATGGCCCAACAATCAATGCATGGCGCACCTCCTAATCGTCTCCAAAATGATGGCATAGTTTTACATTTGAATGTCGAAAGTGCACACCTAGAGGTAGCAAAATGACACATAATGTCGGCTACCAATTGGAGGCGGCACGCATCATTGAGGTCCCCAGATCTACATATCGTCAACATGGGCCTTACCACTGTTACCCTGGTAATCTGTGATGTATGCAAGTGGCCCGGCAGTAATTGTTTGCTGTCACATGTCCTCTATGCATGTCTTTGCACTCATTCGCCATTCTTCCTGGAAACGATTTTCATGCAGTGTTGCCCGTAATTATGGTCACAAAAACAAACACTAATTTGTACGTTTTTCAACTTCATCTGAAAATGAGACATGGTGCTTTGTTCTGTATTGAACGAAAAACGAAAACAAAAGCTGAGTTCGAAGACATCATCCATATGTTGGTACCTGAACGCTGAGACGTTTGACGATTTCATCAGCGATGACATGCCAGCGATATCGTCAAACTCAGTTCCTACCAAATGAAGTTCCTTACTGTTCTTCCTTCTTGCGTTTGTGAGAGATTTTTCTCACGGCCGATGATTGCGATGAGCACTTAAGGCATAACTCCTTCGCACTTTCAAGAATATCTCATCACTTTGAACCACACCCACGTAACCGATCCAGGATGAGCAGTTCCCACAAAAAGCTGACCAGGTTCATTTATTACCTTGTGCAGTTCTCCCAGTTGCGCAGCTTGGAGCACGGTTTGAAGCGTCGTCTTGCGGCCAGCAGTCATACTTATATGTGCAGGTACTTAGCTCTATATTTCCTCAGTTTACCGCAGAACAGCGATGGGGGCAGTCTTGTCCGATGTAGTTCAGTGAGAACTAGTTTCTATACTATTATTAAACATAGCTATATGGACTGTTCATACTGTGGTGTTACATATCCGACTTGATGTTGTGTTGCTAACCATATATACAAAAATATGTAGAAGCCAAAGTTTCAGAAAACTTCTGAAAGAGAGTATCGTAGTATACCAGTAAGGATTTCTAGATGTACAAAAGCAAGCGATTGCATAAGTAAGCACACAAGTAAAGAGAAGCAACTTCGGTCCCTTTTAAGGGTAAGGTAAGTTTTGAAACTCCACAACTGAAGTCTTTTCCGAGTTCGGAACTTCGAAAAATCCTACTCCTGGGTGAATCACTAAGACTACCCAGAGTAAACACACTGACGCTTGTGGTAACAATGAGTACATTTGAACAAAACATAATATGGATATAGCCGATCAAGCTCGGACAAGGAATACCCATTTCTACGGGGGCCCTCATGCATAAATAAGATTACCCAAGGAAGACGTGTTACAATACCTAAGTTTACAGATCACCTGGCACACATCAACCTGCTTACCTATACGTGACTTTTACGGTGATAGTTTATACTCAACTGCTATCCATGATGAATCATACCCATAGAGGTGACATCATCCACCCTTCTATTGATGCGATCGGGTTCAGAAGAGCTCGCCCAATGAGTGCAATGAAGGCGATCTCAGCACGCATCCGCCAAGAATTTCTCCAGCGTTGTACATCTCAAATTTTTCAAAGACACCGCAGAAAATCCTTCTGCTGCGATAGTACGCCTGCCTTGCTGTGAACGGTAAATTTCTCTACCTATAGAATGTGTGGTGTCCCAAAAGAGCTCTATTTGCAATTAGGAGCGGAAGATTCCCCAATATGATAGACCGGTACTGCACGTATTCGCAGAAATTTTGATGACAGCCACACAATCGTGCAAGTGAACTTTCTCCCTCAGAGCTATATACCCCATGGAATTATACAGACAAAGAGTAAAACCCCATCGCTTCATTGCAAATACCTTATTCAATTCTTAGTTTCCACCGTTCCAACAAATCCCGACCGGATGTGCCACGGAAGCCGTCAGAGCAACTCCTACACAATCATTCCCTTTTTCGGAAAATCTCGTAAAACTAGAACAAATTTCAATTCAAAATGGCACAAAGGAACAGGAACTACTGCTGCAGCGAAGCAATATCCCACCAGCATTCTGGCCGTATGTGAACATCACCGCCGTTGAGCAGCGTGAACAAAAGCGAAATGCGACCGAGATGAGTGTTTTGTGATGTCAAGCGCAATCGTTAAAAACTAAGAAAAGGACATGCGACGAGGTGACAGTTGACAAGGACGCCACCGTTAAAAAACTACAACTTTTCGGTTACTGAACCTGGAATTGGCCAAGCATATTCAGTCCTTGAAGAGCAGCCACTTATTATGATAACGTGTAGATGGATCAAGCTTATCCGGCCAAATCTGTTCTGTAGCCTACCAACAACATCCGAAGTTCCTTTTCAACTAAATCCTAACTCACGGTCAAAATACAGTGCCAGTCAATCATTGGTTGTTGGCGGGATTCGACTGGTGCTTCTGCCACTGCTTGAACATCGTATGCGCGCAAAATACTGTTTAGTCAAAAATTTCAGTTCTCGAAAACCTTAAATGGTGTTTTCTCTGGAGCCTTCATCAGCCGCATATCGTCAAGAAATATAAAGTGAGCGTAAGTTCTAAGTTGTGAATCGTAAGTTGTAATTACACGGATCTTTGGCTCGCATGAATGTTTAATCATAGCAACATCACAATAGAAATGTATCCTGTACCGAAGCAAAAGCGATGTACCGAAGCAAGGATTCCATCCAGTTCACTACCCAACGGGAATGTTAAGAGTAGAATTTTATCGAGTAGAACTCAGACGCAGTTGGTCGAGCGCCAGCGAAGCTCCAAAAAACACCGGAATATCCGAAGTGCCGAAAGTGGGAAGTCGAAATGTGGGAAGTTCCATTTGTATGCATACACATGTATATTAGAGAATAGATAATCAAATGCTGCGTAGGTCAACAGTTTATAGGACGGTTATCTGTATTGTGAAGCAGAGTTCGGTTTTGGGGCTAAGAACTAGATCGGCTGTGTGACTTCCTTAGTACCCAATATATACATGTATATTTGGGGGATTAGGGTTGGTGTGAACGAAATATCGTTAGACCAATTGGCGTTCATTCGGATCATTTAATCTAATTATTTCTATAAATAGTTGTATTAACTCGTAATTGAAGAAAAAATGAAAAGTAAAGGCTGGTTCAACAAAAAGCAAGTCCATGCGCAGGATTCGTCAAATGTTAAAGAATCATAACTTTAAGACAGAAGCTCTTTGACATGAATGCATCCAATTTTAAAAAATATAAAAACGAAGCTTATAGAGAAGAATATTGAGTACTATTAGCTTTCATATCAGACTGTTACAAAAGTATCCTTTAGCAATCCATTTTGTGTTATTTTGATATCATTTTAGCAACACTCTGTGCGGCTCTTTTACTTTGGAAGGACTGAGAGTTTTCCGATTTTGAATTTTCCATCAATTCTTTCGGAGAGTGCTCTGTTGACCAGATCGTTCCTTATTCCTAGCTCAGTTTCTGCGCGGATTGATTTCGTTAATGCCTATGCTGATGTATAGTTCTCAAACCCACAACAAAAACGTAGCCACCAATCATCATGCCTGTACATATAATAAAGCGCTAGGCCATACTGCCACCAAGCAATTCTAATCTCCTTAATTTCTTCATCAGTCATCCTTTCAGAAGGACCTTTTTCTCAAGCTGCATCACCCGCGCAGAATTCAAGCTAACAAAGCAGTCACAGGCCTTCTAAATTAAAAAGAGCTCGTATGGAAATTTTTGGTGTTCATCCATCGACTACAAGGTCTTCCAGTGCTTCCTTTGTGAAACTTTTTGAAGTGCCTAGGAAAGGCCTAGGATCTGGCAAATTTGGCGTTTTGCAGCCGCGATGCACTTCTTCTGCACATTTTCCTCGGGATATCAGTAAAGACCGAAAAAGAGGGGTCCAAAAAGGGTTTCGTGTCCACATCTTTTCTCAGTAAACCTTCAAAAAGTTCCCTCAACCCTCCCACGAAAGAAATTGAAGAAATAGGTCCGCAGAAAATCACTGCCATCTGCGAAGCGCGGCGATGCTGCGCTTCATGTGTTCTTCCAGTTTACCTAGCCCAGGGGTAAAGTGACACACGGTCCGAGACAGAGCGCTGCGGAGCGGCCCTCTGGCTCGGTAGGACATAAATTCATTCTTAAAAACATGAAAAAACCACTGCAAAAGTTTTGATTAAAGATTGTTGTCATCCCATATGATATCCCATTTATGACAGCAAAACTAGTGCGGAAACAATCCACGCCTATTAAGCACCACATTTCATTCACAACCACCGTATTAACGGCAATCCTTAAGATAAAACGTTCGCTCATCCTCGTTCATCCTCGCTCATCCTCAAGATAGAACGGAGTTTCTTCGAAAAGTTTGAACTTGGAACGGCCTCACACTTTAAAATGCTCCGATGTGATAATGGAGCTGCTATTCACACAAAGATAGGCTCGCTCTAGCTCTCTTACTATGGCATTAGTTGGCTAGATGGCGCTTTCCCCACTCCAATCCCTACAGAGTTACAGAGTTACAGAGTTTATCACGGTATCAATTCATATCCGAATGCCGTATCATAGCCTTATCAAATTCTTCTTCCGGCATGCTCCACCAGTTTCGTCCGATCTTGTTTGATAATTCGTCGCGCCACCGAGTGCAAGGGTGTCCTCTTCGTCTTCGGTTTACGTGGTCGTATGGTATCCATGTAGTTGCCAGTTTTGCCCACTCGTTATCATCCATTTCTCGAATCTTCCCAGCCCATTGTAGTTTCTTCTTAGTGGCCTCCAATCCCTACACGGCGCAGGAAATGTGGTTTCCCTCCTTCCAAAAAACCTTCCCACTCCTTTGACATAGAAGAGAAGCGCAGGCGGTGGAACGGTTTATGCACATCTAGCAGATTCAGAAGGAATTCTGTTCATGGAAAACCGTAAGAGCGCCGTTTGAGATGGTCGGGATACATGACAACATTCGTGTTCTTTGCCCTTCCTCAGCGGAGATATTCGTGCATGCAGACCTGAACCTCTTGCCTCACCAACTTCTTATTTTGCTGATATGGCTACCGTTTCGCACAGCGCTAAGATCTCGATTGTTAGTGCATACTACACTTTGAATGCCCTCATGCGCATGCAAATTTTTAGCTCTTTATTCAGGGTGGTGTAATCACAGATGAGGACGTAGCTGATGTGCCTGATGACGACGAACATCCTCAGCCGAACACGATACACAACGACGGGAAGAAGATAACGATAACAATAACTGAAGAAGATGGAAGGAAGCTGTGTCAGCACTGGACAGATCAGGCTGTCTCTGGATTGATGGCGGCGGTGGCTACCAGCAAGTATGCTTTCGTTTGAGCCTCATAAATCGCACATGACGGGATCGAGAGAGGTTGAGGGGAAATTTTGTGGAGCTAGAGATTTATGTAGCTCCATCGTACAAAGCTATTGAAAATTGTCCTCGAATTCCATGTTCGCATGTATTTATGTATGTGTATACATATGTACTACGTTGTCAGGAAAGTTCTCGCGATTTTCGGAAGTGTGCTTTTTTTTACTCAACGCTGCCTTGAAGTAATCTGTCTTTTGTATATGAGGAGGTCAGGTATGTGCTAATTTATTGGTATTGTCTTCTGCAAACTCTGTACGTACCTCTGTACGTCAACACCCAGCACCGTCGACACTGAGTTGACAAGGATGAGCAGCCTGAGCCGCAGTCGAAGACGGGTGATCACCCTCTGAAGGTTGTGGTCGCTGCCTGGTGTGACGGCAAAGGCATCGCCCACTAAGCGCTTCTGCCACGCGACACTGCCCTAACGCTAGACCTGTGCTATAAGCAGCCAGGTAGATTGGCCGCAAAAATTGCAGAAAAGAGTCCGAATCAGTGCTGACTTACTTAACGTATAGGCCCTACATTGCGCCGAAAGGTAACCATCTTCTTGTGTCCCCCTCCAACGCCATGCAAGGCAGAGCGTTCAGTAATGAAGATAACTTGGATCACTAGCTGGACAACTTTTCCTAGTTAATGCCGGAACAGTTTTATGCCGAGGGAAACAAGAGACTTTCCGAAAATGACTAGTAGGACGTAGTGGTGGTTGATACATTTCTTAATGTGCTTTCCTGTTTTTTTTTCTGTTCCAAAAAGCGCGAGAACTTTCCCGACAACCTAATATGTAACGAATAGAAATCGCGGAGGGTTAACCTAATTTTCATGGAGATACTGTAGGAAATTGGGAGAAAATGCCAATTTTGAGAAGAAAATGAAGGAGGCATGCGAGATGAAGTTGATATTCGTGATCAGCGCCTGAAGCAACCCCTCCATGCAAGATTTGAGAGGATTCTGTAGGATACCTTATCCACAATGTACCTAACTTAACCCTGCAAAAACGGAGTTACGGTACAAAATGGATACGATACTAGTGTTCAGCACCTCAAATAACCCTTCTGTGCAAAGTTTAGGCGAAAAAATTTTCTCGAAATTTTGGGGCAGAACTAGCCGAATAGAGTGCCAAAGATACTGTTGCAAACCATGAACAAACAATGAACAACAGGTAGTCGGTAATAGTAAATAATGAACAGCCATTCAACTTGAGGTGAAATGAACAAGAATTCGAGGATGTTGCACAGCTGCATGCAGGAGAGGTCGAATGCAAGGAGCCGCATGCCAGCGTGGAGTGGCATGGAGTGGCGCCATACCGGCGCGTCGCCGTGTGGACGAGCTTTTGATGCGGTGGCTGGAAGTTTGCTCCAAAATCAAACCGTTGAAGTAGGGTTTTGTTTTTGCATTTTTGAGTCGGGATACCTGCACCATTGTAATCAGCACCTCCCTTAGATTCTTCTGATACCCAGTGCTCGAAATCGAACCTGAGCTGAGATACTGCCTTTAAGTTGACCATTAAATGATGAATATCTTGATAGGATTCTTTTGGCTGAACTAATGTTGGCATCAGCTTCAGAAGCCAGGAGAAATAAAAGACCCGAGCAAAGCCAGGTACACCGCCTAGTAAACATATAAAATTATTGTCGAAAAACTTGAGTATTTCTTGGAAAAAAAGATAATCATTCCCTTTTTTGAGTGTGGGCCAGATTCGCCAGTTGTGTAATAATGTAAAACTACAAGTAAAGAGAAGACGCTCTCTCCCACTTTCCAAATAACTTTGTCATGAAATAATTCAAGCAAGTGCACGGCTATCGAAACAGAAGAAACATCTCAAATCTAGGGTTTGCACTAAACCTCTGAAACGACAATTTAACGCTGACTCAAAGATACTCACGAAGTGTTAGCTTAATTTTGCAACATTGATCAAACTACGAGCTAACTGTCACAAGGAGGAAATGGTATTCTACCCGAATTGGAGTTTTTGTTTTAATCTTAAAAATTACGAAATTCAATAGTTATGTGAGAAAACGTTATGATAGGATTGTAGAGGATGGAAAGCGCTTTTAGAAGCTATAGAGCATTTGCAGGAAAACAGCAGTGGAGCGGAGAAATCAAAGCTTAAAAAAGCGAGAGAACTTATGTAGGCAACTAATAGGTCGGTCGAGGGCTTCGTCCCGTGGAAGTCAACTTCGCTACAATAAGCTCGGAACCAGATACCGTACTCGTGAAAAATGTAGGATTTAGTTAGTGAAGATATCAAAGTGAGCACCGGGCATCACCCATCAAAAAATCGGGATGAACGATGATCTCCGGAAGATGGGCATGGTGATCAAGAGAATGGGAACATGGTTCAGCTAGGTACACCCGAAACTGCGTGTCTATTGAAAACGCATCATGCAGGCTCCTCGGGCTATAACAGTAAACTCAAATCTTGACCAAAACGTCCTCTGTAGAACTGCCTAACGAAAAATTCCCTTCCACTTCCTCGCTCCAAATGTCGTCGTCATTTCGCCGGAGCAAGAAATTTGGCGTTACAGCCTGTGATAACAGCCCACTTAGTCTCTACCGGTGTTCCAAGCTACCCATTCAGTCATCGTTGAATCGCAGTTCCAGTAAACTTACCATCCCGGGAAACACGAATCAAAGATAGACGATTCCCCGCCGTGGCACTCCATGGATGTGAAACCTATGTATACGACACCACCTTCAGACTCAAAAACGTCGGACATGCTGAAAAGATAGCCCACAAGCAGTGCAATAAAGGTGCAAAAACTGTGAAGCAGCACGCAAACTGCGTTTTAATGTTAAGGGAAGCTGAGAGGAAGTACCAACGTTGGCTGAAAAAGTTTGAGGAGAAGAAGAAAAGAGTAGGTACGTCCGATTAGTGACAAAAGAGCTATTTTAATCGAGAACGTAGAAATTTGCTGTACTCAGGAAGAATTAGCGCTCTGAAGAAAAAACTGGCTGGTCTTTCGCGGTTACAGCGATTGAATCAAATCGAACAACAAGATCCATCATTTCGTCTAGACGACAACGAACAACCATTGATGATCCATCAACGTGCGCAACGTGCCCACGCACAGGAAACAATGAATGTAAGTGATTCATAGGAAATTCTCCGAAAATCAAGGGCACTTCCACTGTAGGTTCTTTCCTCTTAATCATGCAAAAACCTACTTACGTATGACATTTCAAGAAATTACTTACCATCATCGCCGAATTTCGGAATATCATTTTGACCCCTTGCATCGCTTTGTTTCTCTCGTCGGTAGATTCATTTGATTCGGTTCTACACCAGTGCTTTATGCCAACATCCCTAAAAAGTTCCTCCTTAAATCCCAGAAGAGTCGAAGAAAAACACAAGCGGAATTCATGAGGAATGTGAAAGGAAACCACCATTACAGAATCATAGGCTTGAGATGTATTATATAAGTTTGGTCCGCGAGGTATGGCCAATGCTTCACCAAAGCGTCAGTTCCAGAAGTCAAGAACTCTGGCAGTCGAGGAAGCCTGAATTCCTACTTTTCAATTTGGTCTCATCATCAAATTTTTCTCTCTCAAATGCAGCTTCAGTGCTCCAAGCAAGTGATATTCAGACGAGATCATATCAGGAGAATAGGGAGGGTATGATAGAACTTCTCCCAACCTAGTTCGGCAGTTTTCCGGCATGTAAGCTTCGCCACGTTGGGTCGATCGCTGTAATAAAGTAGAACAACATCGTCAATTTTTCTACGCCTCAGCGGAGATGCGTCTGTCATTTTCTGTAGTTGAGAATGGTAGACGCGAGCGGTCACGGTGTGCGCAGCAGCAGCTCTCAGTACAGCGTTCCCTAAGAATCCCAACACGGAAATCAGAAACTCTCTTGAGCAATCTATTCCATCATCGAAAAAGATGCAAATTATTCAAGAACAATTTCTCAATGAAGACGACTGGATGGGTTCGTTCAGGATGCGTGCCAAACGTTCAGTCACACAGCCAAAAATGATGAAAGTCAAACCAATCACAAGTTCAAGCTATAATTTGATTGACGGTAAATGAAAGACATTGAAATGCCTTATAATCGTGCTTGCCTTGCAGTTCCCTGCTAATTTCTTTACTATTACAGAACGCTTAGAATCACCTCTGGGAATGGTTGCAAAAAATCTTCTGAGAGACTTGAGGAACTTGAAGGATAAAAAGGGCAAAGATTTCAAACAGTGAGTATCTATACTACTACTCTCTCCTTTAATAGGATTTGCTTCTCAACTCCCTGAATTTTTTTAGGAGGATGTTTAACGTGAAAGAGAAACATTAGACCACTTCAGCTGTCTTTTAATTGAAACAGAACCTGGTCAGAAACATACCCAGGCGTTGTAGCAACAGCAGCCGCATTTAATTACTGCTGCAGCTCCTAAAATGAGCTCACTTGAGGTGCTATTCAAGTGCAAATAGGTCGCTATTTGATGGCTATTCAATCCCTATACGAAAAGCGAATGGCAACTGCACAGCAACCCAATAGCAAACCAACAGCATAGAGCATATAGACTCCAACCACATCCCTTGTCAGTAACTAACCTCGAAATGACACGTGACTCTAATTGTATTAGTTGTTTGAGTTCAAGACGGAAACGGACTGAGCCAACTAATCAGACAGAACGTGCATATGCTCCGGAATGAGGGAGAATCCTTTGTCTTATAAAGTTGAAGTTCAAATGATAAGTATTCAATGGAAGTATTTCTTTTTGGTCAGCCTAAACTTGCCAAATGAATACATAAATAAGTTTAATTGAATATATATTCATTTGGCATTCAATTTTTAGTCAATGAATTGGATTTCCGCTTCCATGTTCCGTGGCAAATTAGTGCAAAATTTATCAACTGGGAACTAACATGTACTAACTGAAAGTGATAGAGGTAAAAAACAAGTAATGGGAAAATGCACCGCAATCAAAGGTCACGTATATCAAAACCCAGTAGAGGACCAGTGACTTTGTGGCAAACATCGCATTTTCAGTGTTATGTTCTCCTGTAAAATTTATACTTTCCCATAACGTCCCGCTGAGGTTCTATCAAGAAGAAATTGTCTTCACAAAGGAGCAAATTCGATTCATCAACGCGCATGGTTGACCATTGAACACTCTGTAATACCTAGAGTGTCATCAACTAACTCTGCAGCGAACAGCTAGCAGACCGAATAAAAACGGCAGTCCCAGAGTCATCTGCCGGTGTTGCAGCTGGAAGCAGCTGATTGCCGAGATTCGAGAGGAAGGCAATAAAATAAAAAAGCAAGAAAAAGCCAGGCGTATGGTCGACAAACGCATGAAAATGTTCCTACGGACTCTTGAGAAAGAAGGTGTCGACCACGATACCATTAAAGTGAGTGTTCAATTTGAACGCAGAAAAAGCCGAAGTGAAATAGATTTTTTCAGGGAATGAATTTATTCGGGGATGAGAATAGCGACGTTCAAATGGACGAGATTATGAAGAAAGCTTACGAAGAGGAGCACAAGGAGACCGAGCAGGACAAGCTGCTGAGAGCACCGATCGATCTCGTCCGCCAGGGTAATAGACATTCATTCTTCATTATCTGAGCGGATGCCATGTTTTCAATTTCCTCTTATAGCTGTGAAAATAAGTATGATGATGTCTGGGAAGAACGTGTCGGATTTCGACAAGAAAAACTTTAAAATGGTGTCTCCAAGATTTCTGCCGGTAGTTCCAGAAGAAGATGACAGCGATGACGTCAGTTTTGCATAACAATTTTGGACAGCGATGACTGACAGTTTATTACTTCTGTTTGCAGGTTAACCTTTTGTCACCTTCTCTTTTCGCTCTTCACAATGACGGCAGTAGCGTTGAAAGAGAAACGAGCTTAGCAGGGGCTATGAAAATTTTTGGAGAAAAGGACAATACCGCATTGCTAGACTTCATCATGGAGGCATCCGGTGTTACAGATGCGCTGGACAACATGAAGGTTTGTTGTCAAATCTGCTTGGCTGCGAAAGAAGCTTCCGCATCAGGAGAACATTTTAGAACGGCAGATACACATTGGACAATACCAGACAGGACGACAACCCCCTTTACTCTCCTGAAGTACAACCCCTCTGGTTCAGCAAAAGAAAACGTGACCGAGATATTTGGAGAGAGGGAGAAAAACAAGGTCGAAGTTTTTGAGGAACTTCAGAAAAGCTACACCGATGAGCAGGTACTCAAAACTGCCCTCATTCTTTTTTTGTCCGATTCAACCATTTATCTTCAACTATTTGAACGTGTTTGATGTTTTCCACAATATTGAGCTAGCGTCTTGTTGTAGCTTCTCTGCGACTGTGCTGGAAACCTGTAGGATTTCCTCCTTTGATCCAAAGAAACGAACCGCACTGTGCAAAGCAATGGAGATGTGCTTCGGAGTTCCCACTGCCACTGATATACTTTTTTACAGATGGCGCAAATGAATTCGACGGGATACCTAGTTATGAACAACAAACAGGTAGACTTGATTTATGGTCCTTCGTCACCCTACTATGATCCTGAAACGTACAAACGGCTGTCGAACGTGTCAGAAGCCGATGTCCCTCTTTTGCTCGAGGAAGCCGTTAGAGGAATTGCTACAGAAACAATGAAGTTCGAGGCAACATGTAGAAAGGATATCGTGCTCGCACCTCTCATATTTACACCTGTTGTTTTGGATCCTACCACAACTTCACAGCCCATCATCCTCTCTCCGCTGTTATTTGACCCAATCATTCTGTCACCCTCTGTTTTTGGTGCCGTCATACTGTCACCATTCGCGTTTCTACCCAACATTCTTTCACCGCGTGTTTTCGGACCTCTGATTGTATCTCCAAATATATGGTCACCTCTTGTTCTTAGTCCGCTCGCTCTTTCTCCTATTATTTTGAACCCTGGTGTTGGTAATCCACTCATTTTATCCCCTTTGACATTATGTCCATTCATCCTTTCGCCTGCCGCGCTTAATCCTCTCATTCTTTCTCCATTTGTTTTGAACCCATTCATAGGTATCCCTCACACGTTATCACCAATAGTTCTCTCGCCGTTTGTTTTGTCACCTGTTATATATTCACCTCCGTACTACTCAGCTTTCTTTATGTCACCGCATGCACTCTCTCCCTCAATCGAGTCCCACGGTCAACATTTCATCTCTATTCTTTCGCCGACTTGGCTTAGCTGATATTCACTTACGTCGTTCAATGTTCAACATTGTGCATTTCTCTAGTGTAATTTTGGAGAAATCCTTGTCTAGAATAAAAATAACAATGTGCCCCATGTCACTGCAAGAAAGCTCAACCATTTAGTGTTACAATTCCGAAAATTCAAAGTTTAACTAAATGACTATGTATAAAATATAAACTATGGAGTGCAAGACAATAGTCGTTCTCATCTTTGGATGTGAGTGCGGTTGAATTTATTTCAGGGCTGGGATTCATGACCGCGCAGCCGCGGTTTGGGCTAGCAAACCACGCGGCTTGCTCAGCCGCAGGCTAGGCTGCGGAGTGATTCATGAAACTTTTTGTCGTGTGGTTGGCTAGCCCAGACTGCACTGTGTGTGCAGGAGCACGCAACGAATTACAGCAACGTCTGCAGCTCGTGTTTTGCATCCTAGCGTTTCTGAATTTGCGACGGGTATCAAGGATAGACAGGATCATCACCCTCAGGCGGTGTTTCTACAGGCTTTTCTCACCTATTTTACAGGAACTGATCCTGAATGCTCGTATCCTTTTTACTTAAATCAGAAATGTAGTAGTTTCAGAGTAGAATAACCATAAGCAGTGAAATATTGGGGCGTAGACCCTCAGTCATGTCCATGTATTACATTGATCTTCTGTTGTTGTTTTTTAAAATCAATTTCTGTGATTTCATTTTTCCAGGTGCAAGCTTGAAAATGATGCTTCTATTTAGTCTTTTTGGAGTATTTTTTGCTGCGTTTCGCTTCCGGGTCCACGGGAAAGCGGTTTTTCTCTTGTTGTTTTTTTTTGCAGGTCTTGGAAAGCTCTCGCTCCATTTGTCTGTCAGCAACAGTGAGTTCCTAATTGGATGATCATTTGTCGAAAACACTTTTTTTTTCGATGTCATAGTTTGTTTGAACTTATTCCGTCCTTACTCGAATGCTCTTTCACTCCACTACCACTCTGCTTTATATTTTGCGCAAAGTAACGCATTTTTCACATTATTCCGACCCGTGATTACCCAACACTTCACTGAACTCGCAATTCGCTTAAGTTTGCGAGAGGAGGTGTCGTCAGAAAATCTATAGTTTCGCACAAACTTGAAAGGAAGGTGCTTGAGCGGTAGAATAAAGGGCACTATTCGACTAGTTCTGCCCCGAAATTCCAAAGAATTTTTTTTTGCCGAAGCTTTGCCCAGGGTTGTTTAGTGTGCTGATCACTAATGTCGTATCCATTTTGTACTGTAACCCCATTTCTGTAGGGTTACGGTAGGTATACTGTAGATACTGCATCTCATAGATTCCTCTCAAATTTTGCCCAGGGGGGAGTTCTTTGGGGCGCTGCTCACGAATATAGCGTTAGTTTTGCGAGCAAATATAAGATTAAGTTTTTCCATGGTAATGCTTACCTCCAAGAACTAGGAAAATGTAGGATGCAGCGGCTTCTCGGTGGTTAGGATGTACTAGATGTGATCCATACATGTAAGGGAATTGAAATAGAGAGATGGTCGCATCCCGTACGCTTGCTCTCCGTCGACTTGAGAACGAACTGAGAAAGTTAACACTAGCAGATGTGTTCGACAAGCTGAAGATGAAGGAGGGCGACTTCGAAGATTGGTTGAGAACTATGGCGTTACTTGGCACTCTTATGTGTAGATACTGTCACGCTCAATGAGGTTGAGAAGATACGATGATATGTGGATCTGTCATACAAGGGGCTATCGCAGCGGATCATCCCGAAATTCTAAACCTTCGATTCCTGCGAAGAAAGGGTCCTGTTTGGACACAGCTCGCATCCCACTGGCAAAAATCTTCGCCCTCTCCTACTTCTGGGTCTACAACTCAGGCCAAGTTGTCGATAAGAAGTACGAACTAGGGATTGGGCACGACGCCCAGTTAGAGCAATACTTCCGAGATATATGCTGCGAATATTTCAGACGAAATCGCCCCATCCTCGGAGGCCCAGGACATGTGATGGAGATTGATGAAACTTGCATTACTAAGCGCAAGTATAACCGAGGGCTGCGCAGGCATCAGTGGTTTTTCGGTGGCTACAAAAGAGGAAGTGGGATATCCTTCCTCATTTTGGTGAGAAGGAGAGATGCTAGGACTATGCTGAGATTAGTTGCAAAATATGTACGCCCAGGCACTACTATAGGGGACGACTGCTGGCGTTCTTACCGGGTTTCTACGTTGCCACAGGGCTTTACCCATCCAACAGTCGACCATCAACTGAATTTTGTTGTAAGGAATAAACAACCGCCGGTACAAAGGTTACCTCAGCCAGTTTCTATGGAGGCAGAGATTCTGAAGAGGGAGGAGGCCTTTTACAACATCTGGAGTCAAGTCGCCGATCTCTTCCAGGTCCCTTGCTAAACGAAATCTTAACAGCTTGGGATGTGGATCATGATAAGGAAAGTGGGTGGACAATGTGTCTGCGATTGGTTCAATCAAACCCTCGCCCCGCCCTTGGCGATCGACTCGTACTAATTCGCGTGCGATTTCAAAATACCTTCTATGTGCCCGCAGTTAAAAATGAAAAGCATTTTCACTCTTATTTTGTCAGAATCAGCAGGATCCCAAGATCATTGATTTTTTCCGTGTCAGATGTTCGTGTTTAAAAAAATTCTGACCAACAATAAACTAAAACAATTGTTGCAGAAGAATATTAAGGAATACGAGCTCATCTGTCCGAAATGAAGAACGATATTTTGCATGGCAGCAAGAAGATTAACTATTTTATACTCATGTATATGTGCATTGATTCTTTGTGTCTATTTTGAGAGAGAGGTTTTTGAAAACTGGAACATGAATAATGTCTTCACCTTTCCCGCAGCTTAGCTCTGGCCTAAAAAGCTGCTGGTGTTGCAAGGATCCAACAGATGTGGTACCTACCTACGATCTTGCCTCACCTAAAGCACCATTTAAAGATCTAGTGCTAAAGCTTAAGAGGTGTACGGGTAACGATGAACCGCTCTGTTCGTGGGAGCAACTGTTGTCCGAAATGAATGAAGGCCTCGCTCAGTCTGCATTAGAAATATCTGACTGAATTTTTTCTTCTGTGAAACTTTCAAAATCCTCTCTCGTTCATTATCTTCGTGTCGAAAGGAAGCTTTGTGCCTTGGCAGTGTGTATGAATAAATAAACAAATGAATAAATAAATAAATATCTGTTCATGCATATTTGAATATGATTGGGACGAGTTGAAGCCAAACGGCGAGAAGACACCGCCCCTTTTTCCCCATTTTGCCTCACTAGTACCCACAGCGGGTGATGGTCAGGTGCGCTCAACAATTTCTCGCACCTCTCTCGCACACCGCTCGCACCCATAACGTGTCGCGTAAGAGCTGCCCATATCGGCATCAGCTGTTACCAGCTACTGTGGGCGGTCTCGCGAATCGAGCCTTGCCGCCAGGAACGTCGCGCGCGGCGGAAGGGCGTTGAAGGTGTACAGAAGACGAGGACACCGCGAATTTGAAGCTGCTGAGAATTTTTGAATTATTTGCTAGGATGCCAAAACCTTATTCACCCATGCAACCACAAAATCCACTGTTAGCAGTATATACGCAATATACGCACTACTAACGCCTAAATATGTAAATAATCAAGAAAAGGTAAAAAATAATTTGTAGACTATGCTGGAGGCTCCTTCAAAAAACATGAGTGAGTAGAAACTATGATGTCGTTTTGCCTGTTGATCATGTATATAGAATGTATCTCAGCAGCCATGTAGATATGATCCATAGCCTGGACACATAACATTCCCAGGGTTTTGAAGAGGGAAGCTTAGCATCATTCGTATTTTGCAACTCTGTAATTCTCTTCGAAGAAATTGACTGATTTGTGCCCATTTTGAGCAAGAGTTCGTTATTATTATAGTACGAATTCTATAAGTAAGTCTTGAGGTGTCATCAGATGATCCCCCACGCCCTAGTTCTCCACTTGCACAAATTGTTCCTTCCCAGGGATATGCTACAGGTAAAGTTGATTTTTTCCTGTAGTGCTAGCTCATTTTCGCAAGCACCACTCAATGACTGATGAACTCAAGCTCTGTCAAAGAGAAATTCCAACGAAATAGAACACGAATAAGAAAGGTTGGTTTCGACAGCATTGCTTGTGCAAGGATCTATATGAAACTCCTCTTTCATTTTCTAGGCAGTATTCTAGGTTACGCAGAACATTGGGTCTTCATAATATCTCTGATAACTGTGCAGCACGAACGCAGCCCGAATGCCGTAATGGTTCGGTTAGAAACGCTAGCAGCAACGGTTGACAGTTGCTGCCATTCTCCCCTCCATTGCTGCCATCCGCCCCTCCGTTGCTGCTAAGGGGGCGCAAGCCTGAGCAGCAATGGAGGGGAGGACGGCAGCAACTGTCAACCGTTGCTGCTAGCGTTTCTAACCGAACCATTACGGCATTCGTTCGTGCTGCACAGTTATCAGAGATTCCCTATGCTCGATAGGGAAATTCCGGTTGAATGGTCGAGATTCCAGTTGAACGGTCTCGCAAGTTTTTTTCAAGCGAAAGAGACATTCCCTAGCGTTTTTTTTTGACGGAAACAATGGCAAACCCCGTGTCTAGACTTGAAGTCCAAATGACGAAGTAGTGAGTGAAGTCGGCAGGTCTGCAATGCCAATGATCATGTTCATGTTCATGTCAAAAATGAAGTTTGAAGAGGCATTTCATCGAAACCACGGAAGGAAAATAAAAAAGCCCCCACGTCTGGTATTTCTGCTCATGTGATAAAGATCCTCATAAAAGTTATTGAATCAGACAAATTGTTAAGATGAAAATTGCGAGTGATCTGTGTTAAATTGCGTTAAAATTTTACTGCAATAACTTATCTTTAACTGATTTAGGCCGGAATCTTTTTGATACGGGGCATTCACCTCGGAGCAAACATCGCGTTGCAACACGCGCACGAGCTGATCCATTCCAATAGATCAAATTCTCAATCGAAAGCTACGTCCGAACCGCTAAAAACCACTCGCACGTACAGTCTGTCCGAAACGACGAGTCCGCCCACGCACACGGGGATTGAGAGGCGGCCACGCTTGCCAGCACTCCACGTCATCATCTCTAATATGCATATCATGTTTCAACGTTATCTTTATGGTATTGGCCAATGATTTGGCTGTGACGTGGGCCACTTGGCAGCTAACAGCATACGTCCAGCAACGCCGCCTCTCTATCCCCGCGTGCGTGGGTGGACTCGTCGTTTCGGACAGAATGTAGCCTTTCGATTGAGAATTTGATCTATTGGAATGGATCAGCTCGCACGCTTATTGCAACGCGATGTTTACTCCGAGGTGAATGCCCTGTACCACTGTGACTTAAAGGATCAAGTCAATGGTTGAGAGCTTGGTTTTGGATTTCATACTCATTCACTTGCTTGGGATACTAGAACGGTTTCATTAATCTTTTTCTACATTATCAAGTACCACTACTGCAACGACGGCCCCTCGCGCGCGACGGGTCTTATGACTGTCTTCTCTGGTTATGGAGGATTCAGAGGCGGGCGGATACCGTAGCCATGGTTGCCTCTGCCCAGTGGCGGATACAGAAAGTGGGCGGGAGGGGGGGGGTGGAAAAAAGTGGGGTCTCCGCCATTTTCAGGACCCGGACGGAAAATAAAATTAATAAAAATATTAATCAGGCAATATTCAGCTACTTTTGCCCCATAATTCCGAAGTAAAAATTTTCGACCAATCTTCGCGCAGAGGGGTTATTTGAGGTGCTGAACACGAATATCGTATCCATTTCGTACCGCAACTACGTTGTTGCAGGGTTACGGCAGGTATACTGTGGATACGGTATCTCAAAGAATCCTCTCAAATTTTGCATACAGGGGTTCTTTAGGCGCTGACCATGAATATCAACTTTATTTTGCATGCCACCTTTGATTTCTTTAGCATTTTCTCTATAATTCCTACCATATGCCTGCCGTATCCCCACGAAAATAAGGTTACGGTACAAAACGGATACGATGCTCGTGATCAGCGCCCACAACAACGCCTATATGGAAAACTTGAGAGGATTTTGTGAAATACCGTATCTACGGTATACCCTACCGTAACACTATAAAAACCGAGCTACGGTGCAAATGGATACGATATTCGTGTTCAGCATCTCAAATGATCCCTCTAGCCGAAGTTTGGGCGAAAAATGTTTCATAGGAATTTTTGGGGGCTGACTGGTCGAATAGTCCCAAATAAACAATTAAAAATAAACTAATACAAGATTTCTGTTTGTATTGTAAAGTAATTTCAAAGCGAGCGCACCTTTTGACTCGGACCCCCAAAAAGCAAATTGATGTGGAGTGCAACACTTTTGGTTCATTTGCAGTCGAAACACCGAGACACCCAATAATTCTTTCTTTGAGC
>KN726801.1:0-10695 GCA_000816745.1 Ancylostoma duodenale
AAGCGACACCGTTGGTATTGTAATTGCTCCCGCTACGCTAGCGGAAACGCCCGGAAGTTGTATGCATGTTGTGGATGACAGAGGTGAAAAAAATTGAGCGTGATTTAGTTACTCAGGAGGGTGATGCTTACACCAGACTAACACATTCTTGTTAACGTCATTTTAACTGAAATCGTCGCATGAACTACATTATTTTTGGCCTGGAATCCACAGCTATGCATTCTCTGCCCAAATTCTTGCCAAACTGGTGGAATCGGAATGCTTTTAACGGCTCTTGTGAGTGGATTTATCTGACGGCTCCAAAAGTCTTATCGTTAGAAGATCAGTTCATTTACGATCTCACTACAGTTGAATCCAGACGATCTTCTCCAGTTTTTTGAGAGCTTCCATCCATGACGTCCCTAACAGACAACTTTCTGGGATAAATACGTAAGCCCCATTAGTGTTGTGCAAAAAAAAACTTCTTCAGCATTATATGCTTCTGTTCATTGGCATGTTTTTCCTATTAATCTATTGGGTTGTTCGGAAAGTAATTGGGATTTTTGGGCGTTGCAAAAAAAAACTTTTATTTTCTCATAATGAAAGAACATTGAGCAATGATATATTTTCTATTTTGTTCGATTACCTTTTGCCATTTTTCTGGTAATTTCATAACTGCTCTCTCATAGAACTTCTGGTCTTTTTCATCAAAAAACTAAGCTGCATAAGATATGATATCCTCATCTTCGGCAAAGATTTTCCCATTCAAGTAGTTCTGCAACGATCGAAATAAGTAGTACTCAAATAGCGCAAGATCAGGGCTATATGGTGGATGCAACATCAACTCCCAACCAAGCTCCAGTTATTTTTGCTGAGTCGTCAAAGATGTATGCGGCATAACATTGTCTTGGTGAAACACAACTCCTTCGGGGCTACGAAGATGTGACATGTTTTGAGGTGCTTCCAAGTAACCAAAATGTCAAATCGGATCTCTACTTTCGACAACTGGTGAAATTGCATGAATCAATGAATCAATAAAAACCGACCAGAATTGGCGATTTGCAAAGGAGTGGTCTTCCACCAAGGCTATGCCGTATCGCATACATCTTTAGCGTCTCGGTAAAAGTCATTAGTGCTTGGTTGTTGCATCTACCACATAGCCCTGATCTTGCGCCATCTAACCACCACTTATTTCGATCCTTGCAGAACTATTTGAATGGGAAAACCTTCACCGAAGATGAGGACATCAAATCTCATGTAGCCCAGCTTTTCTATTTTTTCTTTGAAAAAGACCAAAAATTCTGCGAGAGAGGAATTATGAAATTATCAGATGTATGGCAAAAGGTAATCCAACAATATAGAAAATATATCATTGCTTAATGTTCTTTCATTATGAGAAAATAGAAGTTTTTTTGCAACGCCCAAAAATCCCAATTACTTTCCGAACAACCCAATATTAATCGTTCAGCACTTTTTCTGGGGAATGTCTATAAAATTTGAAAATTTGCGAGCAGATGAACTAGTAAGACATATGTAGACGGGAAGTGATACTAGTGCTTCTCCAAAAAAGAAAAACTAGTGCAAGAGGACTGCATCGTTCTAATTCCGATGTGTGACAAAGAAAACTAAAGAGATAATCTACCACTGAGCAACACAAAACCCCAAGAGTTTCTGATGATTTGCTAAGAAACCGAAAAATGAGGAAAAAAAAGAATATAATGCCAAGAAGATGAAACAAAAATTGAAAAAGGATGCCAAATCAAGGCCTGCACCCATATGTCTGTTACTTCATCAGTTCAGATAAACGCGCCTTGATGTTTTAATATGGAATGGGTATACTGCTATCCAGTGAAAGTTGTGCCCGGATATTTCTATCCAGTCGTTTTACTGGAGGATGTCTTAATCCAGCTGATATTCAAATTAAAAGGAACTACCTATGTATTACCTGTTGCCTAATCAATTCGTGTTGTGCCTGGCCAGCACACCTCATTTCTGTCAAGGAACAAAAATACAGATGGGAAAATCACGACCATAGGATGGCAGAGTGGATAAAAGCAGGTGGAAGCGAATGCTTAACCGTTGCGTTTTTCTTCTTATGGATAAGTATGTATACCATACAAGGCTTTGAACAAGGATTGCAAACAGATTGTGGATGTAAAGGGATAAATAGAGATTTCGACTTCGATTAACTTTCTGTGCCATGTGGAAAAACCTTATGTGCGTTCTCATGAAGCTTCCCATGACGGAGTAGCATGAAAAGCATTTAAGAGGAGGAGATTGGTCAAACAAGCACAAGACAACTCTTGGATTTCTCTGCAGGCAATGAAGGCTGCTTGGGAAAGGCTATATTGGTCTTAGCATTGCTAACAAATGTACATACGTAGTATACCAATGGAACCGGGTTTTTCATCTGAATGTGGATAAACCAGGATCCAAGACGACCCATTGAAATTGTGGGTAATCGTATACATAAAGGAGTAATAATTTCTTCAAAAAATGCCTAGGCCACAGTGTTAATGGCTCGCTTCCCCCACAGTGGATTATCCTAATGCCGCTGTTCTATGGAACATCATGACAACACCAAAGACTCACCGGCTGCGACAACAGAAGCCGTTCCGTCTCCACCCGATCATGGTTGTCCAGCGCTCGTATCAGTGACGAGCCAGACATCGGGACACTGTAACATTCACGGAACATGGTTGGCCGAGAAAGGCATGATTTGCCTCACGACGAGCAGCTATATATAAGGGTTACGTGCACGGATTCAACAAGTGCTCAAGCACGTGCATTCACAAAACGCAACAATTCCAACTGCTCTGCACTGGCTGGGCGCTTGAAAGAAAACGAGGTAATTGCGGGTTTAGGGCAGGCAGGGTGTTGAACTTGTTGTGCATGGGCTGAGTCGACACACCCTCCTAGGCCTGCAATAAACTCTGGGCGGTTATGGATGTACAGAGAATAGCGAAGAGTATACACTTGGAAGTTAACACTATTTATTTTTTCATTTGATAGGCAGACATACGACACTGCTATGGTCAACGAATAAGATGGAGCTGAAGACCACAAGGAGCCTAGAAGACACTAGGTCCTATTTTTAGAGGAACTTAGATTGTAATCTATAAATATAATAGTTCAGATTCACGACTAATAACTACAATTTCTATTTTTTTCATTTACTTTTAATTTCAACTCCAACAAAGAACACGACGAGAGCATAAGCTTGGATTTAGCAAGCAGGGATATCTCTGGACGAAGACTAGGGAAAGCGCTAAAAATATGGAGCCTTATCTAATCCTGAGTATAGCTAGCTCTGGATTGCAGAGTCCCCTCTAAAGAGAGAGAGAGAGAGAAAGTGAAAAAGAGAAGGAAGAATGAAAGCATTAAAAGTGATAGAATTCGATAACAATCCAGCAGTAAGGGATATGTTTTAAAAAATTTAAAGCAGCAAAAAACACTATTGCTGAGGAGAAATAACCCAGCGAACATTGCATAATGAATTATGCAACCCGGTACAGTAGAAAAGGATTTGGAAATGGTTTTCAGTGGACTGAAGAATTGCCGAGTAATTACTGTTTCGAGAAGATCACACACTGCACATAAGTCTTTAAAACACAGTCTCTGCACACAAGACTTTAGAACAAGGCTATCCTGAAATAGCTTGGAAGAAAAAAACCAAGCCGTACATTTGATTTTGTGTAGCATTTTGGGTCGGTGAATTTGGCAGAATTTTTTTTATTTTTGTTTTTATCACGGGAGAATGAAGCAGCCGTAGCTTTTCTCTTCTAGATATGTTTCTCATAATTCTTTCTCGTCGTGAACTTCAGGAACCCTTGAAAGGTGCACTCCTTGAGGTTCGAGGATTATCCAAACAATAGGGTTCTTGAAGAGTTTAGGATTTTGCAGATACGGTCGTTAAAACGGCCCGAATTTTTTGATTTTGTTCTCTAGCAGCAACCGTTTCGAACCTAAGGCCTCTTTCAAAACCTGGATACATGTACCTAAAAAACATTCTACTTAAACCTCTCTTAGTTTAGCATCGAAGACAGCACGACAAAGAATGAGAGGTAATCGAAAAGTTGTGCAATAACTTCTTCCCCTCCGGTTCCCTTCCCCGTCTCCCCTTTCTCCCCCGATTAAAGTGGGGTCGTTGCTTTTGAATCACATTTTGAGCACTAATGCTGTACAAATTTCCACTGTTGCTCATCACTCCAAAACCTATTCCTAGCTTGAGCTCGCGCTCGAGTTTCTCCTTTATAGGCAAAACATTAAGTGGTTTCATTATTTCGCAAACGATGATCTTGAAGGTGTGACGCGCATAAAGATAATTCTACGGAATAAAGAGACATTTTCAGCGTCATGCCAAAAATTCTTGGCTCTCCAATTTTGTTTTACAACAATAGTTTCTCAGCAACGTAATTAACTTGTTTGTTTCATCTTGATAAAATTTGTGGACTATTATTAACTTGACCAAGTGAAATGGTGAGCTGAGGAGAACACATGTAACCGGGTCAAATACATGTACTTACACATTCGATAAGAGATGCAAATATTCGAACTGTCGAACAAATTTGTTTACTCAGGTTTTCAAGACGGCGAAAATTAGAATGGTTCATTCGTTCAACAGTATGTGATCCAAATGAGCTAACGAACCACTTATCCACTTATCATAAACCATTCATTTAAAAAACTAATTATTGACTTCTTGAACGAATTCCGCTAAAAATTGATGACAGATTAGCGTATAAATACGTAGATGCAATAATTCTTTCCAGCAGTGCTCTGTCCTATAATCATTTTGCGCCTCGAGCAAATTGCATGTGGCATGGTGACATGGGTTGAGGTTGAGCTCTTGCAGAAATGAGGACTAAAGGTTCCAGAATATAGGTTAATACGATAAGTAGGCTAAGTGCGTGGACAAAACAGGTGTGGAAGGATTGCTGAAGGAAACGAGAGCGGATAAACGGGCAGAGTCATTATGACGAAATCACCTACGTCAACATTATACGTAACTAGCTATTTATGGAAATTTCCGATACAAAACAACTCTTCATTGAGATTGATAATATGTGTCTCGCATTTCTTATTATATGGGTAGTTGAAAAATCTTGATGTACAGTCTCCTGAATATTTGATTCATTTTGAAACAGTTGAAATTTCTGGCTTTTCTCCGGAGCCGTTTCACTTTTTAGGAGTGAGGATTCTCAACAGCCCTTCATCCGAGATCCTGTATAGGACTGCCAAGGTTTCAACGAATAAGAAAACCTTTCAGCCAAAGCCTCGCTGTACAGAGTGGGCCATAATTATGGTAACAAGACGTGTTTTGCTTTTAGACGAGCATATTCTCTCTTGAAGTCATGTTTAAGTGGGAGCCTGTCTCCGGACGTTTTTCCAGGGTAGCGCTCAGGAATTTAGGTTTCGCCTGGTTCAGAACAGGGGAAACAACAAGTTTTAGGACCTACTGATTTTGTCGAGCGGCCACTCAATTGCACAGTACTAACTCAAATGAGCTATGTAGTAGGTTTTTGCGGCACCTGAGACATAAGCTTCCTCAAAACCATTTAGGAGTTGGAAATCTCCAGAAAGGAACTTCAATAATGAGAAACAAATTTTTGGGCAAACACATGCACGCCAAGGCTTTCGACTTCGTTTGATGTCCAGGGGTACGATTCCTTGCCAGATGGATGATATTTCTAGATGTTTTCCTGTATTATATTCGTTGGGAGTTGATGAACATGAATCACTTCCCAAATTGCTCTGAAAATCTTTTTCTGACCACCCTTTTGTTTGTTGCCATATTTTTGGCCCACCCTATACAATATCTCCATTTCACAAGTGTGAATCACAGCGTCACAGCGACTAAAATTCGTCATCACACCCGGATCAGAAAGTACTGCTTTGTCCCTTCGTAAAATGTAGCTTGTTTGAGCAGAGACCGGAGGTGGCAGCAAATATTAGATGAGAAAACCAAAAGCATTTGAGGACAGCATGGTAGCCACATGCTTGCAGCTCACTCCACCGTGCTGTAGTGAACTGTTAAAGGACCAGTTTCTCGCACGAATATGGACTTTTTCTAAACATTTTTTCTATATTTCTATACATTTTTCTATACATCGTGAAGGACTGGAAAAAAATCAAGCGGAGAAAGAACGTTTTATTTTTCATTAGTTTGATGTGCGTAGAATGGCTATTACTCTATGTAAAATAAAAAGAAAATCAGCATCAAATCAGGAGATCCTGCTCGTTATTTCATTGCCAAGGTGTCACTTCTTCTGTGCCCTATACAAACATACTACTACATTTGGAAGTAATAAATTTCGAGCCATCAACGAAGGGCTAATGCACTGGTACGTACGTAGTTTTCGGTGGAAATATGTGTGATATTTGCAAATTAATATATGTACATTTAGTGAGAGCAAATGGCTTGCGTGTTGCTGATACCTCTAGTAATTTATTAATATTTTATCTGAGTTTTCTATTTATGAACGATAAACCGCGGCTATACTCGATCTGTTCGAACATCAAAACTGTTCCTCTAGTGAGCTGTACTGGTAGATAACCCATTACAAGTAAAAGCAACTGAAATGTCAAAGTACGTCGTTCACCTAGGAGTGTGACGCGAATTGCATAGTTAGAGTTCGCACTAGATCAATTCAAGCGGAAAGCACTCATTTCCCCGTAGCACCCTTCAATGGCATTGTTATTAACTGAGCAATAAGTCGAAACACATGGAAATTATTGCGGACAATAAAAAGAAGTTTTTTCTAAGCAGCAGGTGAGTAGAGCTGAAGTGGGGCTTCAGGGAAGATGAGCATATATGGCTTAGGCCGGGCGGCGCCTGCCACCAGTTGCCCAGGGCAACCGTCCTGCAACTCCACTGCAGTAATTATTAACGTGGCACATATACGTGGATGATTTTTAACATCCAACTTAAGGTACAGCGTTTTTATGAAAGAAAATTCATCTTCAGTGTCATCTGTTCCCACCTTGTAGAACCAGTATTTCCCAGTTTAGTTAGACGATTTTCTCAAGATTCACGATTTTTCTTAAGAATATGTATGACTTGACTCTTGATAATGTCTCCTCCGGGATGTCTTTTGTTCGTAATCAGGTATCCATCCGGTTTTGTTGTGAATATGAATGTGAATAGGTTCGATACGTAAGAACTCCTTATTTAGCGTGAGATACAAAAGAAGTGTAAACTTGCACTGAACTTCCAAAAGCCTTATACTTTAATTTTGCTAAATGGTTAGAGCAAGCACAAAATTTCATTTCCTGCCACACTGATATGAATCTCCCTCACCCACAGCTCGGCAGTTGGGTAGTCGAGTGGGTATTGATGCAGACCCATAGGACAAGCCTCGAGGGTTTGTATCCCGTCCGCGGATTTTGTTTTGCAAACTTTTATTCCTAACCTTTGACAGGGTGAAGAGCCATCCCAAAGATAAATGAACAACAGCTAAGAGCGCTCGCTGCTTTAGAAATAATGGACGATTGGTCGATACTGGGTGTCAAGGTAATGTCGCTGCAAAGACCAAGTGTTTTGATATGCCATATAATCTATTCACTCACTTTCTCATTTTTTAACCGCCTTGAATGTTTGACTGCTCACGCGTTGTTGCTCTTTTGCTGGCCAAATTTGGTCAGGGTCCTGTGGCTTACATAGAGTGAAATCAATAATCATCCATCTCCGGAACGGCTCCTCATCCTGTTAAAGGTTAGTAATAAAAGTTAGCAAGACAAAATTCGTGGAGGAAATGCAAACACTCGAGCCTTAACCCATGTGTCTGCGTCACTGTCCACTCGGCTAATTTGCTGCCGAGCTGAGAGTGAGGGAAATTCATGTCAGTATGGCAGGAGATAGAATTTTGAGCTTGTATTAGCCATTTAGCAGTATTCAAGTATAAAGTGTAACATGGTTTGAGAAAAGCCATCCAACCATATATGTCTCGCTTCGAAAGCGCAGCTTAATTTTGTACCTTCATTTGTAAGAATGTACCACACACATGTAGACCTGGACACCAAAGGAGCATTTCATATGTACAGAATAAATTGCAATAACGCGGTTCCTCTATAGCTTCATGAACCACGATAAATAATACTTGCAGGAATCTCTAGAGAACAAATCTATGAAAACTAGTACATGATAATGAACTAGTACAATGAGCATCGAGATTCTGGATTCATTGTTGTTCCTGGAGCGCAGTGAAATGCCTCGGCGAATTCAGGCAGATTTGCAAGGACTTTGTTCACCCTGAAATTAGCTTCATAATGATTGTAACAATTTCGACGTATTATTTATTGAAAGGGAAATAGCTGATGTCCGACATTGATTAGCTTGACGTAGCTGATCTAAAAATGTCCACTACGCAAGTGATTGTGAACCAATGGTGTGGCGCGAGAACAATGAATTTATCAGAAATAATCCGCTGCGTGACATGCCTTTTGATACATTTCTACGCCCATCCTTCACAATTAAGGGCCATTGTATCCATGTGCCCCACAACAATGCACCTGAAGCGTAGCATCTCTCCTACTACTACCAGCGCACCCACCTCTTATAAAACACTCAAACGGATCCTTCGCTACTCAATTAGTTGATACCAGCCCACTCTTTCCGCTTACGTTGTTTCCTGAGGTCACATCTTTCCTAACATCTCTCCTACTAAATGACAGCCCCAGTAGAGAGAAACGACATAGAAATTGCTACTTCTCCTTAAATGTGATGGTAATGTGATGATACCCACATATGACCTTCCCTGCTTGCACGAGCTGCACATACCAACGAACACAAGGTGTGGAGAAATTTTCATTAAACCACGGCATTGTAACCCAATCCTCTCTCACCGCGCTGGAGACAAGAGGTTCCAAACTCGATTCTCTGCACTTGGCTCAAGGTACTGCATAATTTTTGAAATAACGGAAGCTTGAGATCTATAACTTGGAAATTACACGTTGTATATGTAGCTTTTCATGCATTTTAGTTCAAAGATTTTCTTTTTCGAAACTTCTAAGCCCTCCGTTTTTGCCTTAGCCAAGAAGTATTTCTTGAAATTCTGAAGAGCTGGACTCACCGCATTACATCAGGTGCGTGTTTGTCAGTGGCTACGTACATTAAGTACCAGTCTTCATTGACGTGCTTGTTACAGAAAGACTACAAAAGAGATCAAATCAGAGTTTATACTTGAAGCTGACATTTTTTTTTGACATTTTGAAGCTGATATTTTAAAGCATCGCTAGTGGCACAACACTGTTGATAATTTCGTGAAAAGTTACGGGGGTCAAAAGCATCTGAAATTTTTGTAATGTTGTCAAAACGGAGGAGAGAAGATTTTTCCAGAAGCCTAAAATTATACAAAGGTTTTACTGCGGATGTAAGGGCGCAGATGCTTGAGAAGGAGGCAGCCTGCTGGAGTCAGATCCAGAGATGAAACACAAATTGCCAATTCTTAGTACGGATGACACTGCAACATGTTGGTATGCGTTACCCGCGGCACCTGAGGGCTGGGTAAGTTCTCCTGTATTGACCTTATGTTTCAGAGTTTTCCCATCATTACTTTTAACAGGAGAATGTAGTATTCGACGGTTATTGCATCCTTTTGAAAAAAATCGCTGCTGATTATCAACACCTTTCCTACCAACAACCAAACCATAGGCTGCTGCTATACTCCTCGAGGAGTATAGCGGCAGCCATATATGTAGCAGGTACCTCAAGTTTGAGACCTTGGAATGAGCTCTATCGCCAGATATGGGAAGGGACAAAACGTCCGAGGATTACGGTAGCCCCGGGAAGACGGGCTCCAACCGACAAAGGTTGCGCGAGTGCCTGAACAACGATGGACGCTCAGATAGACACAGCCTAACGAACACTTCGTGAAACCTTCCACATCCCATAAAACGGACCACCGGTCCTTTGAATATGAATTTTTTCATACGACACCATAATAGACAGCATACAGAGCGCGCCATACAACGTCATTTGAAAGCAGGGACGCCGCAAACCCGAAAACGCTTACCGAAAATGGTCGATGAAAAGCGTTTGTTGTGGGACCTTTTAAGGGATTTTTTTCTACAGTTTTCGTCCAAGGCGTCGCCGTCGGCTACGAATCCAATAGAAGCTCACGAGAAGGAATATTGCCCGCACCTTGCTTTTAACCCCTACTGAGTTCCGGCGCACTACTCCAGCTGAACGAAGAGTTCCGACGCCTATGAGGACGTCGTGAGCGTTGATCATGCATGGTGGGGGTGAACCGAGATCAGCATTTTTTGGAGCGACGTCGGCGGTGCGGGCGTCAAAGAGTTAGTTAGCAACCGCGCGCGAAGGTGGAATGCGATGTGTGTTGTATTCTTACAATGGGAGGAATGCGTCGCTTGAACCGCCGCAGCATTGCGACCGCAAAGATGACGCTCACGAAGTCGTCATCGGCGTCTGAAACTCTGCACCCAGCCTCTCGCACCCTCGTCAGCGCATCCATCATCCGTGTCATTCCCCTCCGTGTGTCTCCTTCTTTTCCTTCTAAGGGCATCCCACCCTCCCTTCCCTTTTGTATGATTTCACGATCACATGCTTATCTCACTCATTCCAACACACACACACACACACACACACACACACACACACACACACACACACACACACACACACACACACACACACACACACACACACACACACACACACACACACACACACACACACACACACACACACACACACAC
>KN726801.1:11335-21624 GCA_000816745.1 Ancylostoma duodenale
GTTCCATGAATCGAGAATGTTTGCCATGTTCGCGCTCGCCGTTTTGGAGAGCCCTAGTGGGCCACCCCTGAGCAAGAAAATGAATGAATGGTAAAAGGAACTACTCGATCTTTCTGGGTAAGATTGATGACATACACGTGGCAAACCTATTGAAAAAGCTTAACGCACATGTCCACCCTGACCAACCCTAGTAAAGGTTAACAATATCAATGAATCAATGAACAATCAATATGCCGGTATCTTGGTGCAACGTGCTCCTCACATTTGTGTTCAGCACGTTAGGGAAGCGCATGTACTCCCTGTACTTACCGTCTTGTGATCGAAAGAGGAAAATCAGCAAAAGCCATCATTAGATAATTTTGGACACGAGATTGTCATCAAGTCTGTGCTCAGCGAATTAAAGAATACAGTACAGATGTGGCAAGCGGCCTCTGGGCAGAAATAATGAAGAATCACTGAGTCGATGATGCAATTGGTAGCATATGGTGCAAAGTGATGAAACCTCCATAGCCCCATAGACGTTAAGTATTCAGCATTTGGCCGTAATCGGTGGAGATCGGGCACTGTAGCACTCCTTCCTATTGGAAATGCACTGCTATGAGAACATTGGTGGATGCCTCGACTAGGCGCTCGGTTGTGTGCACGGATGGAGCAGAGGTAAAGCAGCGGACTGGGAAGCAAGCGAAGAGCAATGGCAAATGATCGGTGGGTCAGTTCGAAACATCCGAGCGACGGGCGATGGGAGTGATAAGTTTTGTTCAAAAACTCCATTTCGGGACATGCGGAGAAGGGTACTGAGACTTGCGGAGAACTAAATCGAGATTTGCGGTCTGTGACAGACAGCGTCTCCTGACCGAGCCCTCCGGGTGCCCTGCAGTAGTCCTTCGCATGTGTGCGACACTTTGTCTGAGTACCTCTGCTCCAAATGAGGGTTATCGTCCTCCGCATGTCCTGACAGTTTTGTGTTAGTAAATACCAAGACTCATTAATTTTCACCGTGATGTAAACAACAGTAGGTCTTCTCAGCAACGAAAAGGGGACCAAAACACCTGTCAATTGAGGTGAAAATGAAAATTTGCACACTTTTCATATATAACTTGACACGCTGAACATCGTGATGTAATCAGATTTTCCCGGAATGGGCTGGTTCTCTTGTGTACACTAGCATAAAATGCCAATTAATATTAACTACGGTATGATATGACTGCAGCAGACCTGTAACGTCGGAAGTGATGTAAATCACCCACTTCCGAGGGTCTTTCTTGCCAGTGAAATCAGTGAAATTTGTGCAGAGAAATCGAGCATACTCAACGCGAACGACCTCCTCATATCAAGCATTTTTGGGTTTTGGACTGAATGCGTTATCTGGGCTTACATACTATTAAGTTAAGAGTTGGCATGAGTACTGACTTGTTCTCACATTTAAAGCAACCTTAGCTCATCTCACACAAACTCTCAAACTGGGCATGCAGGACGAGAAGCAACTTCGAAGCCAAATTTACCCTATATGAAGCGGGTAGACCATTTCTATGCTGTCCTTCCAATAGTAAAGGCTCCTCTATAAGGGCAATTTGTACTGGATGCGTGCGACTGATGCGCGTGCGTCTACATGATGAAGAATAGGACCCAGTCGCATCGCGGTCGCAGCTCAGACTCACGCGTTTCCGGCATCGCGGCGGCCACACGTTGTTTTTATTGAAGATGCACATGCCGCGATGACCGGTCTTCATGGAAAATCCCTTGCAAATGGATGCGTGCGACTGATGAGCGACTGACGCACGCAGCTACAGGGTGACAACAAAGTCTTTGGCCGAATATAAGAGATTGTAAGACTGGGATTCGATAAGCTAGCGATCTGAAAATTTACGAGGATTATGTAGAATTCATGCGCTTTAAGAATCCACTCTTATTTTTTGGATAACTCTCTTGGCTTCTCCGTAGAGTCGACAAAACCGTCGGCGACTGCAACGCACGAGGGCCGCAAGTTGGTCGAGCTTCTATGACACCGTTTTCTTGTTAGTTCTATGCGAAGGAAGCTGGTATCTCAGCAAAAGTTAGCTCAACTCCTGTGTTCTTAAAACTACACTTCAGAGATCCAGAGGCCTTTTTTAAGGGAGCACGCTAACTATTAAGCAAACATCATGGCCTTGGTGAAATCAGGATCTGGTGGGTCCGAACCAACCTTCTGCTGCTTTTTCTTTTGAAACATGAAGGAAAACCTTTGCCAGATCTCCATCTTATTTCCGTCAGATGTTACTTAAGCCTAAGAAGTAACATACTTCTTCGGATTTCGCTCTGCCCTCTTTTGCACTTCGTTTTGTGAATTTTCTTGGCAAGAAATGGGGGTGGCAATCTTTTGACCTTTTCCGGTCAAGAAAACTAGTTCAAGTACGGAACTCCCTAGGATAGAAAGCTTCTGACCTGCCGGATAGTGGACAGAAAATTGGGGATTTGGAAAGGCAAATGAAAGAAGTTCTTAGAGAAGATGTCGCCGAAACCCTACTGGCGGCCATTTCCATCTCTACCTCATTTCATGTTCGCAGGTCATACAAGATTCAAATAAAGCTATGGACTACGAAATCTTACATGTGTGCTCGAGACATTTTGGGTAGTCAAAACAAATACAAAGTTATGGGTTTCCCAGCAAAGCGCAAGAAATAATTGCTACAAAGTCTTTGGCCAGAGACTTTGTTGTCACCCTGTAGTATAAGTTACCCTATTGACGTCACACACCTAGCCACCTGAGCCACATTTTATTCATGACTAAAGTGGAAAGGTAATCGGTTAGAGGAGGTCCAATTTCGTCGACTTGGAGGGTCACATTCCATGCGTTAGAAAACAAGGAGAAGTGAGAATTGAAGGACGCGGCTGTCTTACTGGTAAAGAGCATATCGAAAGCTACAAAATGCGCCATGACGGCAAATGTAGCGAAGTTCAAACCACGGTGAAAGAAGAAATTGAAAAAAAAACCGCACAAACTTATTCCCGAACCTAGTAACTCACCGTTGCGTAGGCCAGAAAGAACATTTGGTCATTACTGATATCTTGCACGGCTTCGAATCGCCCTTCAGCTCCAAGATTCTTCTTAAAGGTGTGGTATGCCTGCAATAAAGGACAGCTTTGCCCATCACTATCGGCTCACATTTAGCAATTCAACTAAACAATGGCGATCTACTCATAATTTAACAGTTACATGATTAGCATGAACATATTCGAACGCGTTAGCGACCGCCGAATCCGCTTTTTAACCACGCTCCTATGAGTCATGAGCAGTTTCAAGCCAAATACATTCGAGTGTGTACAGAACACTTATTCGCTCCGCGTACGGAGATGTTGACCAGCCACCAAGGAAGTGAAACACCGTCTGCAGTTGATGGAGATGAAGGTGATGGATGACTGGTATCACGCGCCCATTCCGCATCAGCAATGAAAGCAATTCCATATTGCCCCGATTGTCGACAGGCTTTGCAAAACCCTCTATGAATGGTACGGCCACGCTGTGCACACCAACGAAGACACCGCCTGAAATGCCAACAAAAACGAAGTTGTATTGCTGGCGTAATTACCTACTATACTCCATGACCAGTTTGGCAGTCCGGCGAAAGCCGGTGGAAAATAATGGAATGTCTCCCAACATGATTTTGCTGTTTCCCTCTAACACTATGAAGTAGGAGAATGGTTAGTATCCTTCTGTGAAACCAGTCGCTTCTACCATGGGAATAGCCGCATGCAGAAGGCGAAGAACCGCAGCTGGACGTACATCTCACACAGGCATGAATTGGACAACATCTTGTGCAACCTTCGCTGGCTTAGCCGTTGCCGAGTTTCCAGACAGGAAGTGATCACAGACTACTCGGGGCAGAGTTCCTCTTCAACAATACAAAGACAATGTTGGATCGCATGGCACATAGAGGACCACCATCGACCATCTTGGATACCGAAGCCGCTAAGAGTCTCGACGACTTCGAAGAGCTGGATGCCATAGACCAGAGTTTTACATCCAAAAATATTTCTCAAATATTCGAATATTCGATTTTTCAAATTTCTAAGACCCCCTTGTTTCCAAATATTCAAATTTTCGAATTTTTGCTAACCATCGAATTTTCCAATATTCGAACTTTCGGATGTTTGCGCATCAGCAAATTTTCGAATGTTCGAACTTTCAAATATCAGAAGAGTCGAATATTTATTCGAATAACATTCCATTTGGTAAAAATATTCTGTATTCATGCATGTAGGCGAACAATGCGATATGTTTCCCAATCACAATGAGCTTGAAACTTTTCGGGTAGTAAGTTCCATTTACCGTTTTGGAATTTCTCACAAATTGTGCTGCTGTGCAGTTCATCCCTTATCCATTTTAGAATTGCAACTGGTTAAAATTCCTAAGCTCAATAACGCCTATCTCTTTCGAGGTCTGAAACCATTATTAAAGGATCGAAAAGTGGGTGAAACTCTTCGTCCTTGAGAGGCATTCTCTTTAACACGACAACGTGCACGACCGGTCGTGCACGCAGTGTCCGCCGCGTGGGACCGCGTGCACGACCGATCGAGCACGCTCTATTTAACGTCCTATCTTGGTGAAGCGTTCTTATTTAGCTAATTCTAATGTAGTAATGTACTAACAGGCATACAAAATTTCTATACACGTAGTGGGCAAAGCACATATTTTGTCGCACTTTTCACTAGTATTTCCAACTGTAACATCTAAAAGATCAACAAACTTTTAGAAAAACCATGGCAATAACAAAACAGTAGACAACAAACATGGGAAAGAATTCTTAGGAACTACGAGAGACATAAGTTTCATGAAAAAGTCAGCGTTCTACATGGAAGGGAAAATTACTACCCCGTGGGACCACGTGCACGACCGGTCGAGCACGGGACCCAAGCGTGCGAAAGCGCGCGTGTCCCTCGTGACGGTACGCTCAAAATCGGCTCCGTCGCGAACGTTTTAATATCTCTGTGTTGTAGTTCGACAGAAAGAGCCATGATAGAGAATGTAGAGGTATTGACGCAGTAAAAACAATGTTGAGTACAACGGTTCAGTTACCTTATTCATGAATGAGCTTCCAGCTATGTATCAACATGAAAGTGTCAGCGATGCGAAAAAAAAAACTGCGTGTTACCCCGTTGCTCATTATTACTTCTGCTGATCGGGTCCAACGGTATGCTTGTATGCTAAATGTCAAAACCAACAGAACTTCTATAACAAGATGTTGGAGTATTTCTGGGCAGAAAGGATTATAAGAGAATCTCAAGATTTTGTGTGAACTTTGTATTCCATAACTAACGGTTATGTACAGTAACGGCCAAAAAGATATGATCAGTGGCATATTGTATGCGGATCTTTTAATCATAACTTAACTCGGAATTGAGTTAATGGGCCAAAGTTTTAGGATGTGATTAGGGTCAGAGTACTCATTTCTATCGCTGCACAACATTGACGCAAACTGCTTTCATAGGCTGCCGCTATACTGCCCGAGGAGTATATCTGTTTCGGTCGCCGCGACAATGGCAGTCGTGCGTATTGATCGCGGGCGGGGCGTCGCTAGCGACCGTCGCCGCTGTCGTCGACAACAGCGACCAACCGTCGCCGCTTTCGTCGACAACAGCGACCGACCGTCGCCGCTGTCGACGACACGCCGTCGTCGATCTTTTGCATTTTCTAATTGTTTGTAACGTATCTGCACCATTGTATTGTGTTGACGAATGCATTCATTTGTTTCTTAATTTTTGGTGTGCAGCTTTGTAGTAGTTCTGGGTTGTGGTTCCCTCTCCTCTGCATTTTTGCTCTTTTTCGTTCGCATTTTCGTCGATTTCGTAATTTTTATTTCATAGATGACGTGCAGTCTGTAACGGAACAGTTGGCTGGAGTGGGGGACATCATGAAAGCATATATGAAGCAGGTATTTGCTGAGGAAGTTGTAAGATGTGGTGAGAGATGAGAGTTAGCGAGATGGTGGTTCCGGCATTTGTTTTTTGACGCTCTTTTTGAGTTTTGGCTGACATGTTCGAGATTTTCTTGTTTTCTCGTGTTGTAGATTGTAGATAGAGAGAATTGTAGATTTGTTTGATAGGCCCTCCCTGCCCTACCGATAAGCATCGGTGATGGGGTTTCATGTTTGCTTTTCTGATTGTCAAGAATTGGTAGGCGAAACACTGTCACTGAAAATTCCTGGAAAACCTTAAAAAACACATCTGCAAGAAACGACGTGTTTCGCCCACACACGCAGCAGAACAACCATGAAAAAAAAACTCTCTGTGGCTCATAAATAGAGCAAGAAAGGGTCTACCGAACAAAATTAGAGCTAATTCGAGCACAAATAAAAAACAAGCATACCATATCAGAACTCAAAAACAGCTCGAAATCCGACAACAAAGCAATAATTACACTATCCTCGCAACCTCCTCGCAAAAAACCGGCTCCATCCGTCCGTTTAAAAGACATTGCTCATCCCAGCTGGCTGTTCTGCTACCAACTTTGGTCACTACCTGAAATGGAAATCAAAAGATCGACGAAAATTGAAAAAAGGAAGGAATAGAACAGCAGAAATCACAACTGATCACCACTGCAAAGGAACACATCACACAACCAAGAAATAAATACATATATGCATGCACAAATGCATAAAAACAAATTAAAATCGAAAAAATTACCTTTGCCACTGTGGTAGTCGCCGCAGTCGTCGATCGGGATCGACGACTGCGTGAACAGCGGCGACGGTAGGTCGCCAGTGTCGACGACAGCGGCGACGGTCTGTCGCTGTTGTCGACGACAGCGGCGACCGAAAGCGCTATACTCCTCGAGGAGTATAGCGGCTGCCATACAGAACTATCGGGTTCCAAGTCCATATTCGCCACTTTAATGATCATAATGGTTCCTGGTCTATACCGTCTCATTTCGGTTCGCAGATGAGTTGTTCTAAATCTTATTTTGAGTGAGTAATTTGCTGTAATAGTTGTGATCTGTAGTCCTTCTTTTTAAGAAAGAAGTGGGATTACCAAAAAACCCAAAAAATTGTGAAAAAAAAAGAGTTTTCAATAATCTCAAACAAAACACAACCGTTCCGACGGAGGATATTTCTATGATATCCACTAATAACAACTATTCTGGCAATGAAACAGGAGCTGTAGCTCTGTCATTATACTTGAGATACATTAAAACAGATTTTTTGGTAAATTCAGTTATTTTGGTCCACTCATTAAAGCAGCAAAAGAAAGTGCAATCACGAAATTTGGTGAAAAAAAAATAGCCATTTGTGTACCTACTAATCTGCATGAACTCTTCATTTTTCTCGGAAGGTGGTAGTGAATATATTGGACGAAATCAAAAGAAGCCGAGGAAATTGATGTTTAGGCTTAATAAAGCCAATAAAATTGAGTTTCTGTCCAGGCAAGCTGCTGGTAGGAAGCACCAGTAGAGCCTTAAGAAAGATCCAAATTCCATCTGGATAGCTCAATCCAGATGTGAGCGATAGCAGAAAATTCTCCCGTCAAAATGGCGCTGATCATATCTTTTTGGCCGCGACTGTACTTAGAAAGAGTTTCAACAAAGCAGTACTTGGATTTCGGCTAAACGAAGGAAAAACGCCGTGTAAAAGTTATTATTATAGTTTGCAGTTTAATTACGTAGTTCTGGAGGAAAGACTTGAACAATCAGAAATTAAGTTAAAACCGCTGGTTTTTCAAGTGTCTAGAAAAGTAGAGGATGCGCCATAAGTTCTTGCACACCATATTTAGTATCACCACAGCCGCAGAATTCCACGAATGGCATGACCTCTATGGCCGCACTAAGCCAACTCAATAGCAACTTAAATATCCTATAAGATCGGAAATATTTACTCAACATTTACTTTTGTAACTAGCGCCCCTACGGGTCGCTAGAAAGTGGCGTGGGGCAGCCACTTGAGATATGTGAAAATACTTTGCTCCTACGAAATCCTCACGAAATTAAAACAGAAACGAAAATAGTAATTAATTGAGCATGGAAACGGAATCCTCTTTATGAGTTGCGTGTGTTCTACCAGTCTGGCCCTGTGGCCAACTCCTGACTTCTTGTACTCGCGATGCTACCTTTTCTCGAGGATTCTTCCTCCTGCACCAACATGTAAAGCTACTCTCCATTGCAATGATGCATCCCCCGTTTGTTATCACAGCACTTCTTAAATGCCCATGGACCCGTCATGGCTAGTCACTTTCAATTCTGCGCGAGAATATCTTTTACATGAATCTAGTGTGAACTATTTGCTGTAAACGACACAGTGTAAATAAGAACTCCAAATACTCCAACAGACAGTTCAGACAGTGGTCTGCTTGAATATCTGGAAGGAAATAGAGGAGGTCGCTTAAAAAAACTTGATTGCGCAGAACTAACAGACTCATCCCCAATCGGTGACCCGAATGCTGGCGTTCCTAACACCTGGGCTACAGGGGACCCGTTCTCCTTTCACGGACCCTTAGCCTCTCTTCCCCCGCCACTTTCAAGCCACAGCACGCCCATGTGCCATGGGTAGACCCGTGTCCAGGCGTTCACAACAATAAAACCACAGAATACCCCTACTGCACCGGCACAACCGTATCCTGGCATTCCCACTCCTTCAGGGTACAACAGACCCATCGTCCATCCGCGAACCCCTTTCCTGGGGTTCCCTTATTTTTAGGCTACAGAAAACCCATGTGTCATCGGGAGCCCGTGTCTCGGAGGTTCTCACGCCTCGGACACAGCCGACCATCCTCCATCCGCCAACACCTATCCTGGAGTTCCCTTAACTATTTAGCCACGGCAGACCCATCCCCTTTCGACGGACCCGAGTGCTTTCGTTTCTTACACATGGGCCATATTGGACCCAGCGAACCCTTATCTTGAAATCTTCCGCACTTCTAATCCACAGCGGTCTTCTCCTCCATCGGCATAACGGTATCCTGGCATTTCATACTTTTAGACCACGGCAGACCTATCGTCCATTGGTGAACCCGTATTTTGGGGTTCCTTATACCTGGGCCACATCGGACCTCTCCTATGCCCTGAAACCATTTCTAGGGGTTCCCTTACTTCAAGGCTACAGAATACCCATGTGCCGTCGGGGGCCCGATACCGGCGTCCCACACACCTGGGCCACAGCGGACCAGCCCTCCATCCGCGAACTCGCATCCTGGCTTCCCTAATAAGTGGACCACATCGAGTCCCCACTCCATCGGCATAACGGTATCCTGGCATTTCATACTTTTAGACCACGGCAGACCTATCGTCCATTGGTGAACCCGTATTTTGAGGTTCCTTATACCTGGGCCACATCGAACCTCTCCTATGCCCCAAAACCGTTTCTAGGGGTTCCCTTATTTTTAGGCTACGGAAGACCCATGTGCCGCCGTGGGCCCGATCCTGGCGTCTCACACACCTGGGCCACAGCGGACCAGCCCTCCATCCGCGAACTCGCATCCTGTGGCTCCTAATAAGTGGGCCGCATCGGGTCCCTACTCCATCGGCATAACCTTATCCAGGCATTCACACAATTTTAGGCCGAAGCAGACCCATCGTCCATTGGTGGAACCGTATTCTGGGGTTCCTTATACCCTGAGTCCCATCGGACCTCTCCTATGCCCGCGAAACCGTTTCTAGGAGTAGTTCCCTTAACTTTTAGGCCACAGAAGACCCATGTGCCGTCGAGGGCCCGTGTCCTGGCATTCCCACACTTTCATGCCAAAGCAGACATATCTTCCATCGGTGAGCACGTGTTCTGGCGTTCCTCACACCTAATCCACATCGGACCTCTCCTTTACCCGTGAAACAGTATATAAGAGTTCCCTTAACTTTTCAGCAGACCCATGCGCCAACAGGGCCCGTATCCTGGAGTTCCTCACGCCTTGGCCACAGCCAACCCATCCTCCATCTGCGAACCCCTATCCTGGCCTTCCCAATAAGTGGGCCACAGCGGGCCCCTACTCCACCTGCATAACCGTATACTGGCATTCCCGCACCTTTAGGGTGCAGAAGACCCGTCGTCCATCGGCGAACCCGTTTCCTGGAATTCCCTTAACTTTTAGGCCACAGCAGGCTCATCGTCCATTGGTGGACCCGTGTCCTGGTGTTTCCCAATCTCTTGGACCACAGCAGAGCCATTGTCCATCAGTGCATTCGTACCCTTTGTCAATCTCTAGAGCAATAGGAGGAAGCTACAAGTTATCCAGGAAGTTTGAGTAATTACATACTCGGTCACACGAAATGTCACAATGACCAGTGATGACGCACGTGTTATTTTGTGATTCCTTGGGGGGGGGGGGGGGGG
>KN726802.1:9364-29345 GCA_000816745.1 Ancylostoma duodenale
GGAAGATATCTACTCTTTTTCTTCTCATCGTTTCCAAGCTTTTCGAAGCTTCATGATGTTTCTTGAACAGTTATACGGTGCAGGGATAACGCTTTCACAATGCATGCCACAGACCTTCAGTCCCGATAGAGATGAATATTGGCACTGCACATGACTTTGGAGGCAACCATCACGAGATATCTACGGCTTGAGAATCAAAGACAAGGAAGTAATAGGAAAATGAGAAAAGAGCGCGAAAAAATCTGAGAATACCGTAGAAATGGGGGTGCACGGGTAATTTTCGGCCACCCTATAAAATGAGGCCATTAGCATCTGAGCAGTGCTACCATTGTGCCACACGTAAGATTTTTCCAGGAGCTCAGAAACAAACGGCTTTAGACACGATAAAACAGCGGACAGTGAGTAGGGTCTCATCACCAGAAGATTCACTGCATTTGTTAAGCCGGAGCTGATTAAATAGTCCGCGTATCCACAAATAGTTAGATAGGTAGTTTGGTGAAGGCTCATCCGCTGGAAAGCACACAGCAAAGGTCAGATTCTTGAGCCTCAAATGGTGAATTTTTTCATGACCGACACGACAATACGGGGATGGGAATGCGTCCCACCACGCCAGAAGTAGGCCGAGCATGTTTGCCGGTTCTGGTCTTATCCTGAAGAGTTTGTCGCTCACTATTTCCAGCAAATGGGCGCAATACTCAGCTGTTAGTATGTGCCTGTTTGGAAGACACTCACAGTGGTTGACCAAAAAACTATTAGGTTGGTGCAAAAATAGCGCGCGTTTTTCGTTGCTTCATATTCAGTGCAGAGAATTCCGGTGTTTCTTGCAACGGGTATGAGAAGTTGCACATAATCCTTTAGCAAATTTCATGCTCTTTTCAAATGTCTTATGCATTTTGAATGAAATTCACGTCTTTGGTGAATTTTTAGTTCTGGAACGGAAGGTGCCGATACAAGTTTTTTGCCAAACTCATTTCAGCGAGCTAAAACTGGGCGGCATCGCAGCAGAAGCTGCTCGGAATACCACCATAGTTCCGGCTAAGGAGGTGTGAGCAAATGCATACCGCGAAGCTGCTTCCGGATTTTTCGACGTGGTGTGTCTTGCTTCAAAAGTAAAGAATGTGGCTGGGAATGTGGCTAGGTCTTCCTAGTGGTTGCGACCCCCAACTGATGACAACAACCAAAGAGCACGCATTCAAAACAACATATATGGTTTCGCAGAGCCTCGCCGATAATTGTTGTCAGATCATCCCTCCCTTCAATAAGAATGGGAGGATGATGAAGCTCGACGAATAAATGTCGCGCGTACTGAACGAGTACCAGATTGATCCTCGTTGAGAAGTCTGCCTTGCGCCTTCGTAGTGAAAGAATTGCGACCAAACACTCGGTGGCTTAGTGATAAAACATGAACTATAGACCCTCTACGACAAAATGAAGTGCTTTGTTCACAGTTGGACGAGGAAGATGGACCGAAACACTCCCAGAAACCGAAGCAACACCAAAATAAGGTCACGGCGATTTTATGATTACCCTACTGCGAAAATCGCTCACTGAAGCTAATTCATTCTTTCTAATCTGGGAAGTATTTTCAAAGTGTAAATGAAACTAATTAGAAACTTTACTGTGTGAGCCCAGCGTTGCTCAATGAAACGGATTCTACACTCCTACACAGCACTGTCCAGGCATACCTTGCACCACAGATACTCCACAGGCTGGAGCAAGTGAGCAAGGGAGCTCGGACTCACATATAATCATCGAACCTCTCGCTCACCCATTACCACTTCTCCGAGAACATGGACGACTCCTTGCAGGAGAATGTTCTCGAAGTCTAATGTCACAATACTGCGGCAGTCGGAGAACTACGCTTTATTGCTAAGGATTCGCGGATTGCAATAGTTCAAAGCCTTTCAAAAGAGATTGATTTCGAAAGTAGTTGTGAGGTTTGGAATCAAAGCCATGAAAACGCGCATTATTTTTGCACCAACCTAATATTAGCATATTTCATTAAGTGTAGAAACGGTACGAATTTCCCTTTTTGGGTGGGGAAGGGGGTCGAAGGCTGGTTGAAGACAAGTAATTGAGACGAGCTCTCGCCTGTTGTCGCAGATGACCCATTTCTCATCAGCGCTGACAACACATTCGATGGGTCAAAGGTGCTCATACGACTGAATCATCCATCTTCTTCACATTACCAGAGTTCTTCAAGTGAGCAGATGCGGTTGAGTGCTGACCAATTCCTAACTTCGTCACCATGTCCTGCTCACTCTGCGCAGAGCCGGATTCGACCTACTCTTTCAGAACAGAGCTGGCAAGGTCGGATGGCTTACCTGCTCTTGAAGCAGTTTTCCGAGCTCTCATCTCCGTTTGCAAATGTGGAAAACCAGCAAGATGCAGCGGTTTTGGAGACGTTGCCATACCTAAACGCAACATCGACATTAAGCGTCAGTTCCCGACTCCACGAATTTGAAATCGAAAAACAAAATTTCCCAATTACACACAGTCTGTTTCAAAAAAAGCCGTTAGATGGTGCACGTGTTTTCAGCATGGGAAACGTGGCCGGACCTACTTGACACACTCGTATGAAGTATGCTCATGGCACATGAGCATACTCGAGTTCTGCCGCGCTTTTCGTGCTCCCCAGGGGATGAGCGAAGTTCTGACTTCCGAAAAGGTGCAAAAAAAACTTGGAAGTTTCTGGAAGTTCTATACAGTGATAGGTTGTATTCCTCCCACATGCGTGGCCACCAGTCTGAGACGCTAGGGGGAGGGTGGAGCGCAGTGGGATAGGGTGGCGTTAAAGTGGTTAAAAAGTTTGTGTTCAATATTTCACTAAGTACTTCTCCGAAAAAAGTGTTGGGAAATGTGTGGTCCTTCCCCGTAAAGGGGGATGCTCGTGAGAATTTGAAAAATGCAGTTTGAACGTGATGAAGGTTGAATAGCTTTTGTGAAGTTTCAAAAACTGCAGTCAAGTAGTGAATTTAAAATGGACTGCAACTTTGTCCTCAGATATTCCCAGAAAATCCATGAGGATATCCTCGCAACGCTTTGCTAGAAGGGTGTAATTAGGCTTGTTCGTGCGACGTCTTCGCGAATCATAATCAGCTCATTTCGGCCACAACCCAGCCAACGAAGATGGATAGATGAATGCGAAACGAGTTGCTAGGTTGCTCTTCGTTAATTGAATAGATGGGCAACGTGCCAATATACATATCTGCCAAGTAGACTTCTGAGAATGAAAACGTGTCTCCATTCAGACACTGCTTTTCCATTTATGTTTACAGTCTTACAGTCGCGGGCTAATAGATGCAGTATTCAATTACTAACGTAAAAATGATTTATGCATGCCGGATAGCAATCCGTTGACGCTTCTATCGTTGAGCCTTGGAGGTTTCTAATAGTAAAGGTGTTTCGCTTGCCTTTCTTGCTTGCCAGGCTGGTAGACAGTGAAATAAAAGGAACGTCCACACATCACAATGACAACAGGTAGGAATAGTATAATAAAAACAGGGAGATTGAAAATGTCTTCAATTGAAGTGGTCCTCCTGCTGCTCACTAACCGATTATCCGCCCACAACATTCACAGAAGAAGGTGCTGATCTTTAATGCTGTACCACGCAGGCTGTTAACTGAGCAGTCTTAGTCGGCCTCGTCTAGAATATTTCTAAACCACGCGCATATCTATTAAGGTTGAGTGTTATTCATATTATTGCCAGATTGAATATGAATATGCCACGGCTACCGAATAAAAATGCTCAGTTAGCAATATGTGCGGTTTAGCATCAAAGATTACCATTTTATATCAGCTATGCCCAGGTTTTATGAGTAGAAAAATGGAAAACTAGTTAGGCAGCTAGAAAGGTGCATCTTTAACAACCAAATTTCCGGAACGGAATCTAGCAAACCATTCCTGAGTCCTTCGTTCACCAACAGCTTTTTCGCCATACACTTCATAAATTTTTTGGCATGTTCTTGCAGCGATTTTGCCTTTTTATAGTAGAAAAAGCATCACATACCGTATTTCTTCAGATATTTCACTCATTTTCAAATTAAAATAACTTTTCACACGAGCAACGAATTAGAGAACTATCTTGGAAAGAAAGTGAGCTGGAATATTACATTTTAAGCATGTTTTTTTTTTCGAGACAATCGGGTGAGTGTTGCTCGAGATAAAGTATCAGAATCGGTTTGTGGCGAAAGACTTTTTATACGGCCTAATATTATTGGGTGCTAACATTAGTCCTTGCGCTTTTTCTCAGCAAATTTGTCATATGTGTCATAAGAGCTGTTCATGCTCTACAAAATATTCAGGAATATTCTCTTTTTCAATCCACAAGTTACTTGAGTCTTGAGCCTATCAAATGGAGTACTGAGTCTAAAACAGCACTACCGACATCTGCCTGTCCTGGTATTCAGCTGAAGCTCCAAGGTTCACCTGAACTGTCCAAACAACCTGTGCTAAGCAAAGAGACTTTTCATATGAAATGACTGATCATCAGCTATGTATCCTCCCAAGATCGAAGGAGACATATTTGGTCTCGATGACGTCAATCATTTCGAGTGAATAAATTTCTTTCAAGATGGCGTGGTAAATCATCAAGAGGAATAATATGGGCTACACGAACATCATACATCTCAGAGCCATCATGTAGGAGAGGTAATTTTGCTGAAAGGATCCAATTGCAAGGGTCTAGTCATCCTAAAGCATGATAACGTCGGGCCCTGCCCTTGCTAATGTGTATTGTCAAACTGCTGGCCTTCCAAGGAAGATAATGTTATCCTGTGTTTATATTCTACAGGTCCCACAGGTTCAAACAGCATCGCTTTCTGGTCCCTATTACTTACAAAGAAGAAATGGCATCTTTTCTCGAGTTCGCGTATTTCATCTTAAGACTAAACACTAAGTAGATCGATTATTCTGGAAAACCATAAACGATAGAGTTACAAAGGAGGAAACCCGATTTTAAACGATAGGGAGCAGTTACAGAAAGATGCTAATGGGACGGAAAAGAATGCGATTGCAAAAAGCGCAAGGACTTATGTTTTGGCTGCCCCACCCCACTTTCTAGCGTCCCGTAAGGGCGCTAGTATGTATAAACTGCTGATGTCAAGTATGCCTTAGACCACTAAGATGCCATGTCGTGACGTCGTTCTCAAATAGAAACTATTTTAGAAAATGTGTTTTTAGTAATTCTGAAGGGGAGATATTAGGTTGGTGCAAAAATAATGCGCGTTTTTCGTTAGTTCATCTTCGGCGCAGAACCAAAATTGTCTTCCGGAAGTTTGTCGACTCTAGAAGTCCACATTCGAAAAGTGTGGTTATAGGAGAACTTCTATCTAATTGCTGAAGATTTGCGGATTGCAAAACTTCTAAGCCTTTTTGAAAAGAATGATTATGAAACGAGTTTTGGGGTTTGGAATCAAAGACATAAAAACGCGCATTATTTCTGCACCAACCTAATATAAATACCACCATCATGGGGAATCTGGGACAGCAGAAGTCAGCCTTCAAAAAACAGCAAGTTAAAAATATTCCTATAATTTGTGGCTTCTGAAAATGCATGTTATGCTAAATGCCACGCAAACTAAACGAAAACTTGTTTCCCATTAGAAGATTATACCTAGCAGTGCTTCAATGAGTTCCATAAATAGCTCTGTTAACAAAGAACTAATTCCTTCCGGCTGCCTGAAAAAAGCAAAAAAAAACAAAGAGGGATAAACCCAAAGCACGGAAGTTTGCTTTGTAGAAACGGAGTTTGCTATGGGCGCGCATAAGACTCTACTTTTAAATGTTACAGAACCAAATGACGACATATTCCCGATTTGTTAGGTTATTCGAGTTGATATTGAGTTGGCGTAGTGCGGCCATAGACGTCATGCCATTGCGTTGAATTCCGCTGCTGTGCTGGTACTAAATATGGTGTACAAGAACTTTTGGCGCACCCTGTATGTAAGTACACAATCTGGATGAGGAGAATCTTACCAGCTTTTCATACGCGCTGTTATTTTTTTCCACTGGATCGTAACAGGTGAGACTGGTTATGTCCTTTCTCATCGTCGATCCTATTTCATGTGTTGGAGGACGATAAGTACTATATGTTGGATTATGTTTGATACCCAGCTATTGTCCAAAAATTTTGTGCAGAGGATTTAATTCTCACGTTGATCATGCTTATCAACAGTTTTCCCATCGACATCGCATTCTTGAACCAAAAATTACACTTCCTTCTATTAGCTCTCATGTAAACTTACTGTGAACGATCAAAGACTAGTGTTATGGTGTATTATGGAATTTGTATCAGCATATGTTCACTAAACTGGTTATCAACATGAGAATCGAGTCACTATGCAGAATTTAAAAAGGGCTCCAGAGCTACAATACCCTCGCTAACTTCTTTGAAAAAAGGGCACTCTGCGCGCGGAGTAGCATTCTTCTCGTTCCATCCCTATGAATTTGTTTAAATGGAATGAACTGCAAAATAAATCTGATGGAAGGAATTGCAAACGGTCCAACCTTAGTCCGTGTGACATGGGCCAACGGTTTTAGCTTCACCACAAAATTTAAAGTGTTCTCGCTCCCCACACAATTTTGGTTCGCACCGGGGATCGCCGCCGGCGGCACCGCGCGCCGTTCACGACGGAATTCCTCAGAATGAGAAACGCTCAAATTTCACAGTTTAACATGAAGTTCATAGCCATATTGCATATGTTTAGGCTAGTCGCTCATATATCTACAGTTTCCGAGATCTCATTGGATTTGCGATATAAAGCACATTAACAGATTTATAAGGATGGAGCGAAAAGAACGCAAGTTCGTGCACCGAGGGTACGTTTTCAAAAAAGTTGGCGAGGGTATTGTACCTATTCACTGCACACCCACCGTTACGCTACAAACAAGGCATCGCCATTGAAAATTCCTCTCGACATTAGAAACAAGTGTGTAGAAATTGGCGTGTCCTTAATGACGCACACATGACAAGATCAGAGATCACCACATGATGTCCTAAATTAATGTCGTTATCACTGATTTGGACGCGTGAGATATTAAAGATAGAGCTTCCTTAATAAGCTTCCCTAATAGGGCAAACGTAGGTGATAATATCTTCCCTAATAGGAAGATCCCCTCTACTAGGAATAGTGACGAGTGAATCATATTCTAACAATCAGAGTGACAAAGTCCAAAAGCTCATTCTGCGCAAACGTAGGTGGGAACTGGTAATTTAGAGCTGCTTTTATTCCAACCTCATCAATATTTATTTCATGATCAGAACGTCCATGAAGGCTAAATGGCTTGGCAAAAACAAGCAGAGGAAAAATTACTGCTATTTTGCTTCCTGTAGTAGCTACGAATTCAGTAGCCGAAAAATTTTTTGAACAGAAGCTCTCTCACTAAAACAACGTACAACAACAAAAAGGGTGCGTACTTGGTTAAGGCGCTACAAGTCTCATTTGAAGACCTTGATCTTCCCGGGGCCGTACATGACGTCACTAAGTCAGCTGTTCAGCCGTGTCGTTTTCGGTAGTGATGAGTGTTGCGCCTCGTTCGTGGTTGACCCCATTCTGTGTTTTCATAACGGATGAAACCACAAGCCAAAATAGACACTTGGAGAGATCTTGGATTTTTAAATAGTTTTGAAATAGCTTAGAGGCTTCTCGCAAAGATAAACTACAATTTTGGCAGGAATTTCCATGACTAGCTCAATATTTTGATCAAGAAAGGGCCCATACTGCAGAAAAACGTTGGAATTAGAATAAGATTTCATTAGAAGTTCGAAAATCTTTTTTTTTCAATATACATGAGATAATTTGTGTACTGAACAGTGCAGTAGAAGAAATAACTTGGCTCCCATCATGATGAATAATCTCTGATCCACGAGTTTCCACTGCTATGTATTTGTCACAAAATTTCCGAAATTATTTCCTGTACTTCACTGGTCGACCAGTCATGCCCATTTTCCGGCGTTAATCGCTAGTGAAATTGCGTGGGACGTGAAAAAAGCTTTCGCCAATTACTTTTCTGTTGTTGCTTAACCTATGGCTAGATTGACTGGAATATTGCTGATCCTCACTCCCGTGACATCGCCTCTTGACAACAATGGTCAACCAAAGCCATTCATGCCGCAGCCATAACAATGCCTACGATGAAAGTTGATGGGATTTTTCCGCATTGTTGCAACACTCGCAGCAGTAATTCAATAATTCGAAAAGAGGAGGGACATTATAAGTGAAATGACTTAAATGTAAACAAAAGTACACCCACTACGCAACACACATTCCAACACACATTCTCACCTATTCATCGGCGGCAAGAGTGGAGTAATTCCTTCTACTGGCGTCGTCAGGAGGTGTCAAATTAAGCCGCCTCGATCTCGAGACGGAACAGCTCTTTGCAGGATATCTGACTATCGATATGTGAGTTTTGAAAGACGTCTTTACACAGCAATGCTGCAAAAAAAAAACACGGAAAGAGTGATGAAGAGATCATGAAGCATGAATGTGGAGTTGGAAATTCAAAAAAAAAGATACTTTGATATGAAAGTGCAGAGACAACTTTGTTTTGCTTTCCTAGAAAAACAGAGTGCTGTTTCAAACCATGAAAGTTCCACCAGCACGATTTCAAGTGAAAAAAAAAGGCTGACAAGTAAAAAAGAGATATTTTTAACTCGACATTTGTTCACATTCTGAAGCCGTCAAAAAGTAAAAATCATTTCATGTTAGTAAATAAGAATTCGTAGCGGTCAGCGAAGTTCCGCGAATAATACAGATTAAGGAGTCGAGGAGGTGGGCCGATCAAAGAATTGCCGTCCTGTCCCGCCCACACTGGATACCCATTCCACGGATTATGCCCTAATAAGCCTATCAGACATGAACTGGAATATTAGTCGCCTAGACACCAGGAGAATAGGATAGTTAAAGGAGAGCATTACAAAATATTTACTAATTAATGGTGCGATTTGTGTTCCCGGAAAAGAAGTTGTCCTCATATTTTACTCGAAAATGACAAGTTCAACAAAATACTTTAAAACTTCGTTGTTAAAAACAAGCGAGAAAACATTATAGAGAATTCCTCAACTGACTATGATTATTTATCACAACGCGAACGCTACACATAGTTTTCCGAAAATCTCACGAATTCTGGCTCCACCCCAAAAACCGATTGCGGTTGATTTTGGGAATTCAAAAAAGTCAGTCGGATTCGGATAAAGCAGGCTCTATCGTCGCATTTCCTTTCTAAGGAAACTTTGGAACAGTTTTCCGAAATGAGTCTATGAAATTTTTTAGCTCCGCTGCCGGCATCCTGTCACAACTTACATAGCAGTGTAAAATACAAGAATGTACAATTCCACATCAGCCAAATCACTATCAAGACTATTTCTGTCACTGCATGGACTTCGGGTTCAAGACGGGCCAGTTTAAGAAGTGAGGAAGTGACAAACCAACACATTGCGACAGTGTGACTAGGCGAAAATGTGTCCGGGAACACAAGCCGCACTCCGTACAGCTGCTCTGTCTGAAAAAACTTTGCACTGTTTTTCAGTGAGAAGCCCTTTCGTAATTTCGTTCGAGTGGATAATGAACATCAACACTTGTTCTTCTCAGACTTCTAAATGGAAGAAGACTGGAATTAGCGTTATTGAAAGTATCAGTCCCCCTCGGATACCCATATTGCGCTTTTTGTTGTGAACTATGGCAGCCTCTTCCTCCTTTCACAACCACATCTTGTTAATATCATTACTTACATGCAGCGTTCGTAAGAGTAAGTTTATAGAAATGAAGATGCACCGAAAACGAATGGAGCAGAAATGACAGGCTTCTGTAGGCAACATGAATTCCGCCGTTAATAAGCTCCAAGTGCAGTCTTCAGGAACTTTAGAAAGGTCATCTCTGCAAACATCTTGCACAGCTCCTATGACCTGAAGGCGACGTATAGCCAAATGCCGAGCGAGGTAATGAAATAGCGAAAAAGTCAATGAGATTTAGCAGTTCCAGTGTAAGTGCCCACATAGTGAGTGCACTGAGAAAAAAATTCTAAAAATAGAAATTTTATCACAGATCTACTTTGGAATTGCACCTGCTAACAACTAGTGAAAGAACAGCATTCTTTTTCAGTCGATTCTTGTCTAGATTAAGCCTTTGGAGGTGAAACAGAGTGGTTGTACTTGCAGTAGCGAGCAGCAAAACGCAGCAAAAAGATTGCAGGTTTTGGTTTTTCGTCCATACCTTCTATAAAGAGCCTAGAGGTCCAAATTTTTATGAGAGTTGTAACTCTTTCGGAATAGGAATGATCTAAAATCGCGTGAATTCATCGACCACTATTTTTGGAAAAAAGTTATCGCCTTGACCGAGATCTGCAACATGGAAGTGTAAGCAATGTCTCATAGAATGAAGTCCCTCGGTGGGATTTCATTACAAATTAGAGCATAACCTTTTTGGCGTGTACTTTGGGTTTAGGGACGTCTTCTGCATCCGCAACTTTGTCAACCCATTGGGTACACAGGTGGATATTAGAATAGAGAATCCACTTCTCATCAACGGTGACTAGGTGCTCAAGCCATGTGTGGGCGCGCTTGAGCATGAGGAGAGAAAGTGCGGCATTACCGCGGCAGTCCATGTCGTACTGCGTTAGAGCATGTGGCATTCATCGACCGAGTTTCCGTACCTTATCAATTGACTTCAATCCGCGAACAAGTGTGGTTTGACTCAATTTCAAGAGCGACTGTCAATTCGCGAGTGGTTTGACTCGGATCGGCCTCCCGCTGCCTCAGCAGCTACCGTTTGGTAGAGTTGGTAGAGTATAAGCGGTTCTTCAAATTGAAAGCTTTAGAGCATACCGAGCTACTTCCTTTCCTGAAATAATGCCAATGCAATTTCAAGCCGTCACCACTCCACCTCGGCTACGCCGTGCTCTTTCTCTATCTATCTGGTCAAGAACCCGCGGGTATCGATTGATGTCTGAAGGAAGTTTACAAGGAGAACGCCCCCGCTAGGAGTACAGTCTACAAATGGCACTCGACGTTTGCATTGGGCGACTATTCCATCAAAGATAAAGACCATTCGGAACGCACGATGGAGTAGGATTTGGACTTGTTGCTGAGGCAGCGGGAGGCCGATTCGAATCAAACCACTCGCGAACTGACAGTCGCTCTTGAGATTGAGTCAAACCACACTTGTTCGCGGATTGAAGTCAATTGACAAGGTACGAAAACTCGGTCGATGAATGCCACATGCTCTGACGCAGTACGACATGGACTGCCGCGTTGATGCCGTACTTTCGCTTCTCATGCTCAAGCGCACCCACACATGGCTTGGGCACCTAGTCACCGTTGATGAGAAGTGGATTCTCTATTCTAATATCCACCTGTGTACTCAATGGGTTGACAAAGGTGCGGATGCAGAAGACGTCTCCAAACCCAACGTACACACCAAAAAGGTTATACTCTGCATTTGTTGAATCGTACACGGCGTCGAGTACTGAGAGCTACCCGCTGAGGGGTCTACAGCGGCCGCAGACATCTAAATTGAGCAACTGAGGACGTTGAGGGCAAATCTCGAGAATGCGCGCCCGCAGCAGCACGAAGTCTACTTACGGCACGACAACGCTCGGCCGCACATTGCAAGAGCGACCAAGGCCGAACTGATGAAGCTCGGCTGAACCATATTATCACACCCGTCGTATTCCGTTTGCGTTTTTCAGATTTGCGAGTGAAGCGTGCATCTAGTACAGATTGCTCTTATGGCGAGATTACGATACCACTAATTAGGAATAACATTTTTGAGAACATCCACGAACTCGCTCGTGCGCGAAACACACAGCGTTTTCCAAATCAGAATGAATGAACTTTCGAGAGTGGAATTCGTATCAGCAATATAGGTAGGTTAAGGTTATTTTCCTCAATGGCTAGTAATTTAGTGCAAACCTAACGATTGCTAGCCTTTTTGTTCAAAATAAATCAGAAAGTTTTGTTACCGTTTTCGGTATCCCATGTACTGCTTCATCAGGGTCAAACTTGTGACAATAGCTGAAGGGGCCAGCTTCAGCAATTTCACCTAGAATTTCATCTGTGGAGGGGCGGAAAGGGGGAAGTGATAACCATAGGTGTTGAGAAACGGGCGACGGACGGAGATCGTATTTTTGACGGAATTAGGAAAGCGATCGTATGTAAGAGGGTCGGCTTCTGTGAGCACCACGCTTGTGCTCGCGCTCCATATCTGCACGAGAATCAACGCACATCTGAACCGATTACCCCATTCTTCACCCTTCACATTAAATCCTTTATATAACTGATTTCTTGCTGACCGACTGATTCGCATCCATAGTTCATCGGATACTCAACCATCTCATCTTCTGCTATGAAGTTGCTCCTTATCTTCACAATGGACAATAGCATCAAAGGTGATGATCCTCCCACAAAGCTCTAGTCGCTCCCAAGGCTCTAGTCGCTCCCAAGGGCGAGGTATCAACCCAACGAATGCACTTTTACATAATTACTTAATTACTGTTATATAACAGCTCTCAAAAATCTGTTCGAAGAGCGCAATTAATGGTGCACTGAAGCAGTTCCTGGTAAATATCTTCGTACGTAACTTACGCGGAGAAGAGGCGAGTGGTTCTCACACTTCAGAAATGAGCTGTAATATGTACTAGCCTGATTTTGTTAAAGACCCAATTTATTGCCGTGATACCTATTATCCTGTGTACTTTTGAACACAAGAACAGCAGAACTTGATTCCATTCTACGGGGGTGTAGGAAAGAGCGGAATTTGCATGCCTTGATGAAATTATGGCTTTCTGATGACTTTTGCTTCTATCTATCTCGGCGGAGGCTGAGCTGGCATGAAATGCTATATCTACGTAAGTGGAACGATGAAGGAATACATGATTAAGAAAAACGTTTCATTTGAATTATGCACTGTTCTAGAAAGAAAAACAAGCAAAATAGCAGTGGTATTTTGTTGCACCACGACGCCCCGTCCCACAACTCCGTTCCAAACCCAGTGAAGAAAACATAAATCTCGCTAGGATAAAATACAAATAGCTATTCGCGGTCGTACTTGTTCCATTAGGTAAAAAAACCATAAAACGACCGGAATAAACTAAAAATGTGCTATTAATTATGAATTACAATCAGCCTTGCTCGTGAATTCTTCATCATATATCAACATTTACATAAAGCTGCTTTCCGATGCTATGATACATTCCCCTTTTGTTGTCACCGCATTTCTTACATTCCCATGGACCTGTCGTGGCTAGTCACTACCAACTCTGCACGAATATGTTCTTCAGATGAATCTATTCATAGCTCTGAAATATTTGCTGTAACCGACACAATGTAAATAAGAACTACATGAGATAATTGACAGCTGAGAGCTGAGCTAAGTTGAGAATGTTGTTGGGACACTCGAGCAGATAAGGACCTGCCTTTCTAACTAAGCGGAGGTAGAAATGGTCGCTTGAGAGACGAATGATGGTGAGGAAGAGAGTGCTGGGCTCAATTACAGTCATACGTAAAAAAGAACAAATGGGAGCCGAAGCAATCTTGTAAAAGCAGTGGACTCGCTGCGTAAGACTAATTTCACCTTAAGTATTTTTGGTATGCTTCGCCGTTTCCTGCCATTCGAGTGCCGGCGCACATCGATGCACCCGTATCTTTGCGTATTTCACACTTTCATGTGTAACAGACCGTGTAACAGACCCCTCCTCCATCGGTGTATCCTCACCGTAGAGTTCTCCAAACTATAGAGCGCCAGCACATCCTTCGTTCTTCGGTCCAGATCGTGGAGTTTTCCCATCTACTGGCCACAGCAGACTCGTCTTCCATCGGCGTACCCGTTATCTGGCGTTTTCTCCTCTAATGGACTATAGCGGAGCAATAATACTTCTATGTATCTTGGCTCCCCCACACTTCTAAGTTGAGTAGACCTCTCCTTTATCGGCACAACCGTATGCTGACGTTCGTCTATCGGTGGACCCATACCTTGCCACTCCTCACACCTGACCCACAGCGGATCTCTCCTACATCCGCAAACCTACAAATGCCAACCTGGTTCGGAGGTGCTCTTGTGGAATTGACATCGTGATCAAAGCTGAGGAAGGCAGGCTGACTATACATATATACCTACTATGCAGAAATCCCGGGAGTGGTCTACAACTACCACATGATAGATCATGGGTACGGATCAATAACGAAATTTCTGGAACTTTCAAAAGAATATGCTCAAGACTTTCTTACTACCCTAATGTAAAAAATGCTCTGGACCCGTGCTCAATACAGTTCCTCCAGTCGGAGAAACGTTCATAAATTATTGAGAAGACATCCTTGTTGACTGAAACAAGAATCAATACAACGCAACGTCTGGCTGCGCTAACAAAAAAGATCTGGATCGTCATAGCTCCAGAAAAATTCACAATGAAGTGCCACGTAGGTCTCACTTTGCTTTCATGGGTTCGCCGAAATAAGTTGATTGAAAGTGGTTCCAGTGGTTCTTTGATCATGACATGAGAGAAGAATTCGACTACTATGGAGCTGCGTATCAGAATTCTGCGTGTTACTTCGACAGCCATCATCATCGGTTGCAGGTAAATGAAAATCAAACAACTATAAAAAGTGCTGTAGCAATAGTCGAGAAGTGAGTGCGACAGAAGTGCTAGTACCAGAAGATTTTGGTAGTACATTTCAGATACTTATAAGTGAAAAAGAAAACCAGGATGAGTTCGCCAAGCAGTGTTCAAAATGAAACACAATAATGATGTCGCTCCAGAATAAAATCAGTAACAGACACAGAAAGAGGTTAGAGCTTGTATGCAGGGAATTTGGAGCAGTATTGGCCCCCGAATACTGCTGATAAAAATTAAAAAATCGTGCAGATTTCCATTAGAAATACTCATCAACAACAACTTGTACATTCCCAAGAGGAGCCGTGTTTCGCTCTCGGCTCTTAACGCAACTCATAGAGCATCTTGGAAACATGAGAACAACCTTTGTGAGTTCGTACAGATACAAATGGCTCCGTACTTTTTTGCTGCATTTGGGCACTCAAGGTCACTCACTTTCATCCATTTAGTTGTCGCATTGTTCTCCACGACGAAGTTTACACGTCCCGTTTGTACTGGAAGCAGGCTATCGATACTAGAAAAGACTTCGTATTCTTAGAAGAGAAGGAAGGAACTGACGCCGTTAAAGCCTACGGGTCCATACTTCTATTTTTATTCAATCCGACTACATGCTCCATCAGTATTCTTGTCGAAGAATACACATGCCGTGACCCGTTTTTAGATTTGAGAACTTTGGTCAAGCAATGTGATTATTATAGTAAGAGAGAAGCTACCGATCTTCTCAGCTTAATAGCAGAATATAATAATTTTTTATGGAGCTAACTACCATGTATATGAGAGAACATTATGCAACTGTTATTAACTGCCCAGGAGCATTTGTCCCCATAGGAAATGTTGAGCATGGTTCTATGTTGTGAATAGTTAGCCTATCTGTTCCAGTATGAAACTTCGATGCTGTTTTATACTTCTGCTTGAATTTGATGGGTTACTACACCCTTCATATTTGGTATTTTGCATAGTTTTCATGTTTTTTCTTTCTCTCAACCTGTGTCAAACGATGTCAAACGAACCCACAAGCGACTTTACGGAAGTGACCAATGAGGAGGCACAGAGTTTTCCATGCCCGTGCATTGCCAGACAATCGAGGCCTTTCGCAAAGAATGCAAGTTACACGAATACCGCATAACTCAGGCTGGTAACTGTGGAGCTTCTCTTTAGGAACCTCGCAGCACCGGAAGCAAGAGTGGGGAGTGTTTTGGGGAGCAGATCATAATGTACCATTTCAGCGACAGGAAGAAGATAATCCAGAGGATGCTTATCTCACTATTATTAAGCGAACTTGTGTCAGGAGGTGGTGTCATGTACACATGAGGTATTCTCAGAAAATGCAAGTGTAAGAAACGAGAATCTGGAAGAAGAAGAAGAACATCCCGTGATTTCCTTGTACGACTGCTTAGGAGGTGGGTGTCATGAACCTGGAACAAGCCGCCGTATTCATAAATGATCAAAAAGCACTGACGACATTCAACATTGCCATCTATGAGGTTATCAATTTTCTTTCAGTCTGAAGATTGGAGCTTCAATCGGCCTTTCCTCTAAAATAATCAGGTATATTTTCCCAGTTTCAAATTTCCCCAGTGTTTTACTAATAGGAAAAGGTTTCTTCAAAGCTTTGGATAGAAAATCTTTCTCATTGTTTATGCCAAACTCCCTTCAAAAGGGTTTATTACCGCATGGGTTTCTTTTTGTAGATTCTCCTAGAACGTTGCTGAGAAATTCCCGTTTCTAAGGTCAATGTGCTGTTTGTTACAGGCCGTCAAAAGTGTGCACACATGAGGAATACGCAACATAATAGGTATTATACGAATAATACGAAAAAATGAGTAGAGTGCAAAGATGTGATTTGCTGAAGAGTGGAGGCACTGTACATCCCCTGAAGTTTCCCACTCAATCTGCTGTAGTGGCCATCAACGCCACTCCGCACAACATTTTGTTCTTAATTCAAGCGAAGTAGCTGTTACTCTATACATACCTCATTGGGTTCCTACAATGATAAAATATGTCTTCGTCACCATGGGATGCGCTGCAAACCATTCAAACCTCAAAAATCTAGTGTTCTGTGAGTGATTTATTTGAAATTTTATAGGAATTCGTCAATTCCGACGGAGCCTGCAGATTCCCTAGGTTCGATATGATGGGTTGGACTCAATTGTTCCTCATTCGGTCGAAGAGTTCGCTACTGAAATGCGCTTGAAAGACTATGCAGATAGACCTAGGGTAGACTCACACACATTTCCGTCAAAACATTATTCCGATGGACACCTGAGAGTTTTGGATTCCAGGCCGATGTCAGGGACGCCAGAGTCAAAAGAGATATTAGATCTGCACAGTACAGCGAGAGAGCCGTTCCAAGTCCGTCATCAGAACTTAGTTTAGACAACCGCAGCAGGAGGAATGGGCACATCGAGAAGGATTATCCTTTTATTGAGGTAACCATTTTTTATTGTTCTTATTATGCTAACATTTTTGTTTCTCACGACTCATTGCAATAGAAGTATGCAAATTTACAGACCGAGCTCCGCAGCGTGGCCCTAAAATGTCAGTCACGGATCAAGGACAACGCATTTCAAAAGGTTGCATCATTATACAGATTCATCTTGCAAAGTGTAAGAATTTTTGTGTCTCAAGGCTCACTCTGAAAATTGCTGAATTCTATTCGTGCCATAGATTACTGATCCTCCTGGTAAGATACAAGAGTACTCAATAAGAATAAACGGCAGGAAGGGCCGTGATCATGTCCTAAGAAATCTCCTCGAAAGCGTTGAGCCAACGCTGATCGGAAAGTCAAACTTAGATCTTAAATGTTTTGGCGCTGAGCAAATTGTCACCAGGCAGCAAGGCTTCAGCGGGGCAAGTTATTAGTCGCTGCGTTACCAGTCGCTCAGCATATTTTGCCATTCACACTTGGCATACTTTCTGTGTGATCCAACGTTAAGGTCGGACTAGCAAAACTTTGAATCTTTTGCTGAGCATATTTACCTTCAGTAATCTAGTTTTCCTGAGCTTTCATATTAGAACGTTTACGACTCGCGCGGTATAACAACCCTGGTTGTTATACCGCGCGAGTCGTAAACGACTAAACTTGTACAATCTGAACTGAATGTTTGAGACTTTGTGGAGGAAATGCTAGGTTATGGATGGAAGGAAGTACAGAATGGCCAAGCAGAAGAAGGGAATGAGTCAAGATCACCTTCAAAATTATAATCGTATGTTTGACTAGAGTTTACAATGGTATTGACCATTTTAGTTTGTACATGGGACTCGGAAGCAGTAGCGAAGAGCGCGAAGAGGCGCTCGCTATTTTGTGCAGAGAACGAATGGACTGGCGCAATGACCTATTCAAGGCATTACAGAAGGCGCTGTGCGTATTATTTTTTACTCCGTGTCTTCTCATAAGCATGAAAACAATTTCAACTGTTTCAGGAGAGATGTGCGTTCGTATGAGACCAAAGATGGAAAAGGCATGTGGGTAGCAAACAGGTTGCAAACAACTTTTAGCATGCATATACGATACTATTGGTGGAGAATTCCGTTCTAGACTGATCGGAGTGCATAGAAGAGCACTACTGAAGAGCAATCGTTCTGACTTGATTTTGATTTTGATTAAAATAAAGATCGAACAAATCCCTTGTTCATTTTACATGCACATGGATTCCGACTGGATATGCTGCAGAACGCTGGAGCAGGTGTGGTACAGGATATTCAGTAATCGGGGCAGGCTATACGGCAAGTAAGTAAGCGAACCGACGGCGATAACCAGACGACGCGATGGCGATTACCGGGTCACCTGGTCAGGCATCCTCGGCCCGCAAGGTAAAGGCCTCGGGTCGCTCTGTTCTCGTCGTCGGCCGGCCAGATCTTGAAAACTGGCTCTCAAGTTCGGGCGAGCCGAACACAGCCACACTGCGACCCGACCGCGATTACCAGGTGACCCGAGGATAACGCGTCGGGTCACAAGGTAATCGCCTTCGGGTCGCCCTGAGTTATTGCCTGAGATTAGATTCCCCTTATCAAAATACCTATGGTAACATATCCAAACAAACGAATACAATTTTCATAATTTTTTATGAAATTTATCAGATTTTTTGTGCGTTTCAAAAATAGAGAGCCATTTCATGATAGCTGAAGATATATTGAAAATAAACACGCTTTGGAGGCTTAATAACTGATGGTTGTTCTCTAGCAGTAGCTGCGCCAAGTAGGCTACACCATATTTTGACTGATATCACCGTGGCACAATGGCGCCCATCTGCTTCCTTCAATATGAGACGGTTTTTTGAAGCAGGTCAAGGGTGTCATAGTGATAATTTATGGCCTAGATATGATTAGAGTTTCTTCATAATGTTTAGATGCGGAGTGCAATCGTGCAACTCAGAAACGTTGACTTTACTGAGCCAAAACATCGCCTTTGTCGATAGACTCTCGCGGATTGCGACAGTGACTTAATGTAAATATCCCGCTGATTTGATCACGCATTTATGAGGGAGAATTTCGTCTGATTCCATTCATTACGTGAGCATGCCCATGTGAGACGAAAACAACAAACGACGAAACATGACACGAAACATAACAAGTCATAACATTTCCGAGCAGTACTTGCAAATGTACTAAGAAAAATAAAAACAACATTAAATATGACATGGAACCTGAAAACCAAATAAAACTATGGGACAACACCCCGGATCTAGGTATCTATCCATCATGCTCTTGAAAGAACCTAATTTAAGAGGGATCGGAACTTTTGCGCTTACCGCTAGAAAAGCAGGACTGGCGCGATTGGTGACAAGTGCGACCTACAACCTGTGCGAGCCTTTGAAACTACCACTTCACGCGAGGGCCCTCTTATAATGGATTGTCTGACAGTACAGAATATACTTGGTTCAACACCGCAGAGTTTGTAGCTCACGAGGACAAAATATGACTGTACTATACTCTAGGATGGGTCTGACATATATTTTAAAGGCACGATGAAGAACGGAAGGGTCCTTTGTTGTAAGAGCTTTAAAAATATTGTGCACCATTCTATTTGGGTTGACGGAAATTTGTTCGCAGTGGGAATCAAAACTTATATCCTCCGTTGTTTAGAATCCCAAATCTTTAACGGACTCAGATTCACCAATGAGAGACCCACAAACCGAGGAAACGAACAAGCTGTTTCTACCACCAAGGCGGAGTGATCTCGTTTTTTTCACCGAAAAGCGGCAGCATCCACTGCTTGGACCATGTTTTTATTAAGGTAATAGCATTCTGGAGTGCTAAACAGTCCTCTCTCCCCTTATCTGATGATTAAGCTTGAGCTCATCAGCAAAAGCACAGCACTTGATGCTTACCGAGGAAATCACCTTGATCACCTTGACTCCCGTTGATCTTCGG
>KN726803.1:17454-39447 GCA_000816745.1 Ancylostoma duodenale
CACACACACACGTGACAGACAGACTAAGCGCTCTATTATAGGTCATGATCTTATCGTATCTTTCTAGCAACGCCTGGATAAATTTCTCCAAACACCGCGTGCTGCTCCAATGAAGAAATTGGCCACCTCCTGTCTGTCGTCATCCGGACCAAGAAAATTGGACCGGAAAAGCGGAACTTGTTAGGGGTGAAGTCGCTCGTTAAGGAGAGACAATCACCCATCGAGGAGAGACATTCACTCTTTTTTCATTCATTCCTCGATTCTTGGTGAGGATCCAGGCCGCTTCCAACGCTTTCTTTGCGGAAATGTCACTCTCACAGGTCAGTACCACGCATTTGTTGTTGGAGTCTCTACCATCTGCCTCGACCCTGTGGCGGCCCAGCGATGATGTTACATTTCCTCTTTTCTTTGCTGCCAAATGTCCCTTCATAGACACGCTTAATGTCCTTTCCGTTTCCACTATATAGAGTTCATTGCAAGGTATGCGTTTCAGCTGGTATATAACTCCCATTTTGGCACAATCCCCTATTTCTCCTGAAATCATTACAGAAAATGTCTTGAACCTTCACGAAAACTCAGTGTTTTATCCTGCATCTGTGGGAATAATCCATTGATTAACTCCAAAAAACGGGGGTACAACTGCGGGAGTGGATCAATCAAAACTCACCGTGGTGCCCGGAGGCAGTTCCCCGTCATGATATGCCAATACTTCGCAACCTTTGTTACTAGATTTGAGTTCAAATAATGCGCAAGGCCGTTTTCCTTTCTGTAAAACAAAATCGATGAAATGCGACAACCAAATCACTTTAACGGATGCAACACTGAACAATCAATGAAAACAAGGGTACTTGATACGAACTTAGAATTTACAGCGAACGTCAATCCTGATTGCACCCCTCGGACCATCATAGGATCAACGTTTGGGTTAACATGTATCAATGCGAGTTAACGAGTGATCTGGCGCTGCTACTAAAGCTACATTTATAGTGCATCGGAGTCCGATCCCGTCGGATAACAAAAGATACGTATTGATGTTCGTAATCCGACGATCGATACGTATCACTTGTTATCTGACCGGATTGGACTACGATTAACTATACAGTGAACGTCAATGGCGTTGGCCCATCCGTGGCCTCAAGAAAGACGTCGCGCAACCGCGCTGCGCGCGCCGTAACCGATGTTATCTGCTGCTGTTACGCTACTCTGAACTTTCGTACCACGGTGGGCCCACCGTTATCCCCCGGTGGGCCCCCAACCGACGGTGGACCCACCGTTACCACCCAGTTATCCCCTAGTTATCTCCCGAGTATGGTGTCCGCCCCCACTTATCCCACCGTTGGCCCACCATTGTTATCAGTCCCTCGGTGCGCCCACCATTTCCTCACGGTGGGCCCACCGTGCTTAGAGAACTCACTGTGGAACCTACGTTTGTCCACCCTTTGCCCACTGTTAGCCCGCATTCCCGTTTTTTCCGCGGTTCAACCACCTTTTGCTCACCATTTGCCCACCGTTATCCCACCTATCCCCATTCCTCCTCAGCCCCTGTCTTAACCACCAGAAACCCACCATTTGCCCACCATTTGAACACCTTCACCTCATTTAATGACCTGTCCCTCGGGAGCTTGTTTGCAGAATAACCTAAGTATTGGATGAAAACAGCATCATTCATTGTGTTCAGTGGTTCCAGTCCATTTATCCGGTTTCGCTCCCGCTTTCGGTGAGTTCTTCGGACTTTTACTAACTCAGAGACTCCGCCACGGCAACGGTGCCGTGGTGGTAGGGTCCTGTCGGAAAAGGGGTGTGGCATATGATGCCCCATGGATGTAGGTATAGTCTGTTTCGCCCGCGACGAGTCTTGAGTATTCGTGCACAGTGTCTGTTTTTCTCTGCATCCTCATATCGTAACTAATTGTTTGAAAAGGAATAATTGAGTCGACACTCGCGGATGCTCAAATATCTTATATCCCTTCTGACTTCTTCAGAAAGAAGGGGGCCTGTCCAAGCACGTGAATAGATAACTTCCGAAATGTTCGTTTCAATTGGATGAATATCCTGCTCATGTTCAGGCCGCATGAAGTGCAAAGTCCTTGGTTTCGTTCCACTCGCGAAACATTGTTGTTCTGTTGCTCTCATGACTGTATTGTTTTTTTTTAAATACCAATATGGTGGGAATAAATCTCTATGTTGTTATGTGGTGTTCATCCAGAAAAAGGTGATCAGCACACGATGAGAATGTGGGCGGCAGAGCATGATGACCAACGATCAGCGCAATGGAGTACCCTGATTAAGCCCTGGAAATACCCAGATTAGCCTCTGGAAATCCCTAGTAATACCTCAGTTTCCCCATGAAAATTCCCCAGTCCCCCTCGTGAATCCCTCAGTTAGCCCACGGTGGCCCCAGGAATAGCCCGCGGTGGCCCCACTGTTTGCCCATGGTTGACGTGCCGAACATTAACCATGGAATAACGTGGGCCCACCGTGGTACGAAAGTTCAGATTATTTCTTACAGCTTTTGCACACGATTTTAAGGATTTTCGACCAGATCGGGAAGAAAAGAGCCCAGAGATAGCATTACGGCGGCAGACGACACCGATCCCGGCGCGCGCGGCGCGTCCTTCTCGAGGCCGCGGATGGGCCACCACTGTTGATGTCCACTGTAAATGTAGCCTAATGTGAGAAATGCAGTCAGCAGTTAGTCGCGCATCATTAAGGACAATTTATAGGGCGATAGTCTACCAAAAACAAGTGGTTGCATAGGTTGACCAGAGTTTATGTGAATCTGCGAACAACGCTTCCACATCCTATTGAATTGCTCACACCGTAGGAGCAAAAAGGATATCCAAATGTTGGGATTTGACATTTCAAGCTACAAAATCTTTCCTTTTTTGAAGTAATAGACAGGTGAGCCATGGAATAGGCAGATGAACACTTCTACCATTCCAAGCATTCTTGACGACTTCAAGATTACTTCAGAACGCCAGGACACCGTAATTGACCGAGCCACCAGCCTCAGAAGTTGTTGAATGGTTTTAAGATTCTAGTCACCTAAGGTAGTACTCGGCTTTGCTTACCTGACTTCCAGCAGACGAAATGTTGCATATTGAAGGTGAATAAAAGTTATACGAGTATGATACCCAACATGTGTGCAGGAATACGGTGACGCACAGCAGACACGATCGCGGTTTCATTCGCTAGACGCCGAGAGTGCTACATGGGAAGTAGACATACCGCTTCCTTCCGCTTATAAATGCGAATTTTATCGGAATCATTCGATACCACTGATTATATTGAAGTAGCACCACTCATTGGTAAATGAGTGTTCCGAAAAGCAGTGATAACACTACTGCTTACATACGGGAGTAGTTCACTCTTCGGGACAATATGACCAGATTTGTTTCCTTCGCTTACTTGGTTTGATCCATCTATGTTAATTACCTGTTCTCATAATGACCATGATCACCACACTATTAAATGAGTGAAGAGGTGAATGAATAAATAAATAGCGCTCGTAACGGTGCCGATATTAGGTTTAGGTCTTAAAACTCCCCTAAGACTGAAAGGTCATATAGAGGAGAAGACAAATTTCAGGGGAATTGTGTTGGATCCAGCACACTGGGCGAATATGCGAGAGACCCATGTAAAGAACGATTACTTGCTCACAAAAAATCCCTACAATTGTACCTTTATGGTCACGAGGAAATCATCTGCAGTGATCCAGGAAACCTAGGTAATGCAGGTGTTGTTCGAGAGAACAAGTGTGTGCTAACAGCCTACTGAAATACCGATTCAAGTGTGCATGTAAAGTCCTTACGCGCAATCGGCGGAAAATTTTCGATCGCGCTCAGCATGCGGCGCGTGCGTGCGCGCGGCCCTCTTGCGGCAGCATTCCCCTTCGTTCGTCAGATTTTTGGCTCATATGAGTGTTTTCTTTCATTTTCTTTTCTTCAGTTTATTTTAACGTATGAGGCCCGTGGCTGACCGATATCGACCGGACGGCCTCAGAAGAGTGCCGCGCCGCGCACGCGCCGCATGCTGGGCGCGCTCGAAAATTTTCCGCCGATTGCGCGTGAGGACTGTACCTTTCTAGACCTCCTCTTTAGCTTTGCCGTCCAGCCGTCTTCGTTTGAAGAAGCAAGTACCATATTTTCTTGTAAATAGAATTAAAGGAGCCTTTGGGTACAAAGTCGAAGTAATCTTTCCGCTTGTCTCTCAAATTCGTAGAAGTATCGTAGTAACGATTTACTTTCATCTTCCTAAAAGGGGTAGAAACGATTCTCCATTTCCAGTAATTTTCTCGAAGCGCCAGTTTGGCACAATGTTAATTTCCAATGTGTCCAACATCAGAGAGGCTCTCATCACACCAAATCTTGGTAGTGGTTGATAGTTCTGTTCCTACGGTAAACTGCTACTGTGCTGTTCATTTCCTTGTCACACCAGATAAGCTTAATGTTTTGAATAAATCAAGTGGATAAACACTTGGACGAATAAATATAAGAGGTTCTTCTAGTCCTTTAGGGTGAGAGAAAAATAGGTCCCAGGAGTGAGAAAACAATAAAATTTAAATAATATTTTTGAAAGGTAATATCTAGAGTTTTTAACCAGGGCACGCAGAACATCGTTCTATAAGAGCGTCGATTTTCGTGATTTTTTTTACTATTTCAAATAAGGATATACCATGGACCCTATATCAACGGAACAAAAAACTTCAGAATTTTTTATTGTGAAACATCGCGTAGAGGATTGTTCGAGGTGTTGAACCTGATTATCGTATTCATCTTGTACCATAACCCCATTTTTCGTAGGATAACAGTAGGTACACTGTAGTTAGGGCATCTCACAGGATCCCCAACGAAAAAGGTGTTTTTGAAGTTCCTGAGGCCGCTAAAGTGAAATAGTGTCGTCCTAAGATCCCTTCCTCCTCACCCGTATTTTCCCCCGAAAGATATGAGATGTTACACTTTTCAAAAAAAAAAAAAAGAAAAAAAAGCGGAACTATGCCTCAACCTCCGGTATTTCCTTTTGCAAGCATTGAAAGCAGCACCCATAGAAATTTTCTTATCCGAGACTTCGATCGTTTCGGATGCTTAACAGTTGTCTCAACAATTCTACTAAAGCTGCGCCGTCGCAGACATCAGCATTTCTAGAGTATTCAGAAAATTAGAAGTGTTGTAACGTTCAAAAAAGATGAATTGTAGGATAAAATGAATGGTTGTTTTTTTTTAAGATCCTCTCCTCCACAACCTTATTTTCTACGGTCTCTTTCCTTACAATAGCACTTGATTTCACTTCAACCTCCTCCCATTTCGAGCCCGGGCAACTCCGCTCTTCTTTGTAAACGGGCTAGACTGGTGGTAACGAAAACGAACTCCAGTACCAAGACACGAGCACGGGGCTAATTCTGATAGGATCAGAGGTCTATTATAAATCGCAAAAAAAAGGCAAGCTATATAGGCCCTATATATAACCTATACATGTTGGGGTTATTTCCTGGGCTGATTAGAAAAATCACTATTTCGGCTGATTAACAACGCTTAAACCATGTACTTTACTATAAAGTAAACCATGTGCAGCACTGTGACCATGTAGCCTTGTATCACAGTTTGCAGTTGTTCCTCCTGCTTGCCCTTCTTTTCTATTTTTCGCCATCTTGCTTAGAACAACATTCGTAATTCCGCTGCATTACATTATCTCATTTTCTGATAGGAAACTTGCAGTCAACAAATTATATGAATGCTGTCAAAAGCAAAGAACAAGCAAGGAAAGGGCACCCAGCATCCAGCCTCTGAAAATTTTGATTTTTCTACTGGACTTTTTATAGAGGTTATTTGATGTGCTCAACACAAACATCGTGTCCATTTTACATTGTAACCCCATTTATCTAAAGTTCTGGCTGCTTCTTTGGTGACAGACCACTAAACCCATCAGAATCAGCCTCACGCCTGTGTCTTGGTACCGGAGTTCAACGAAAACAGCTTTCTTTCGTAAAATTTGACAAAATTGGTCATTGCCTTCGTTCTACTCACTGTACTGCTAAACCAAGAGATAACAAAATCTGCGGGAACAAAATTATATACCGGTGCAGCCTTCAAGTGTGAGTAAAACTCTATTATCCGAGATTCAGTAAAATACTACTCAACTAAGTTATCTCATGCTACATCTGCACCTAGTTGACTAATTACACCCCCGAGATGACGGATGACCCCAGCAGTTCTGCTGCCACGCCATTCGAAATTCGCGCGCGAAAGCATGGCCGCGGCAAATCTCGCGCATTTGAACTAACTTTCAGCCAAGCGGCTTTATCATCGTTTTTGACCTTGTTCTAGCATTTAATTCGTGTAAAACAGTCCAGAGAAGTCATGAAAATGTGTTTATGTAAAGGTGACACGAATTTGCGCGAGTATTTTGGCTTTTTTACCCGAATTTTGAAGAAGTTTGCATTAGAAGGGGCGAGTCCTACCTACTACGTCCCCTTCCACTATTTTCCTCTTATTTCTTGTCTTTATCAATGCCACACTGCCTTCTCAACGTCACATCTGAAATATTCATTAGCTTTCCGGATTGTTTTCCGGGCTTCTGCAGCCCTTTAATGGCCTCTAACGTGAAAAAAGCAAAATATCTCTGAAGATTTGCGTACATGGGCAGTTGTGTTGAATAACAGCAACCACTCCGTATGATTCCATCAGTCTTATCGTTTTACTCCCAAAAACTCCTCTCTCATTGTTTTTACTCACAAGAATTTCCCTCTTGGGACAGATGTCCACGGATCCAGTGGGAATTGCAGGTGTTGGAGATTTGCAAGTCTTTCTGCCGTAGAATCAGCATATTCTTGCAAAATATTTGCTATATAAGCAGATGGAACTTAAAAATCTACACATTCCGTTGAGGGATCCCTTTTTTCTTGATTTGGGAGCCATTAGTGGAGCCGCTGAAGAACGCAGTTCGCTGTTAGGCGAAAGAGGGTTCAGGGAAAGAGTGGGTGCGCGTGGAAGGGGGATTGGTCTAAAATTCTTAAATTGGTTGTAGTAGACTTCTGTCTAGAAACTTGAGTCTAGGTATTAGCCTAGTCTACGCCTGTGCATAAACGTGACCTCAACCCTAGCCTAAAGTTGGCTGCCCCTCTCCTTCCATTCCACTCCCCGCCCGAGCCCCAGTTTTTCCTGCTTTCTTTCCGCGTTGCAAATCAATTTGTTATATTTTAGTACTACTATAGTTCCAGCTTCAGGTATGCCACTGGCAGAACCAACTGATCTGGTAATACTATCGCCCAAGAAAGTATTCTCTGACATAAGCAATATGGTTGCTTCACCGAGCTCAGTGGAGGCTTCTACTAAGCCAATAGAGTAAGTTGAAGCTGTTTTTATTTATCCATTATCCAATCATTCAACATCTCAACTGTGAAACCAAGCTGTTTTTGCGAAGAATTTAACAATTTGCCCTACGACTCCATTCCGGTGGTTCATTTTGCCACCAAATACCTGGTTCCTGTAGAAAACGTACCTTTGTGACTTCCTAGACAGTTAACTAAGATAAATAGGTTAAACATTGTGGGTGAAACAGCGTGGAAGCACTTCTTTCACTGCGATCACAAATCGCTTGATGTTGCGTGAGCGAGCACCTGGTCTGACGACATCTGGCACGGATCCAACGGCGCGAAAGAGCGTCGCGTTCGAATCGTGTTTACTCGTTGGCACGGCGCCAATGTTGCTTGCAGGGCCACCGCGCACACGGGATTGGCGATCCTCCTGACTGCAGTTCCGCATACACTACTCTCTTCTAAACCTATTTCAACTGAATAAATTGGAAAATATACAATTTCTCATGAAAAATTCAATCTTGTAACACTTTCTTTCATTATTCCTTTTTTTTAGATTAGACCACGAGAAGAAGTGGAGTTGTCGTCACGATCCACAAGTTTTCTGTTTTACTCATGAGCAGGCAATGCAGCAAGAAAATGATAAACTAAAACAACTACGGGATAAAATCGAAAAACCGGTGGTACAGGAAGTGTGCAATCGCGTTCATCACAGTAAGTAGTTCAATTTCAATTTATTATTTTTTTTTAAATTTTCATAGTATGAGTTTTCTGGAGTCCTTGAGCAAATTTTTTTAAGGTACATATTCGCTTGATGACTTAGTAGAATCTATTGAAAACTACCTTGATGATTTTTACGTAAAAGGCGAACATGTAGAGTTTTCTACGAGCAAGGACAGGTGAGTGATTATCTCCGTTCTAGCGTAATATTTTTCTAGTTTTTTTCCCTGTAAAATTATGCGGCGTTTAGCCACCACAGTTACAGTTCTTTAGAGCGTTTTATGTCAGATAGATATTTTTGAAATCCTATTTCTCCTTCCTTTTCCCTTCCTGTTTAAACAAATCCTCTGTAGAATTTATTTTCTGATCAAAAAAAAATCTTCGAAAATTAGACTCATAAGGAAACACTGTACTTCTCATCAGCTTTTTTCACATTCTGTTTTCCATTAGTTTGTGATCGAATCACCCACCTTTTAAGGACTGTTCGAGCTAAGATACTGGGTGTCGAGAAGAAAGGTGGTGCGGTTTTCTATACGCTAGGATATGACAACAAAGAGATCAGCAAAATTAGCAAAAGGGACCTGAGGTAATTTTTTTAAACATGGTTTTCTAAGAAACAATTTATCTCCAATTTGCCGTATGATGTGGTAGCGTAATTTTTCTTTAGGCGACGTTATGAAGTTACGGAGGATGATATTCGATCGTTAATTTTGCTCATGGCATCCCAGCATCATGGAAAGCCGTGGCAGGTTTGTGTGCATTTTTTAAAAAATTTATTCAGGTGTAAAATTTGGATTTTCCTAGGTTGATGAGGCGTACAAGAAGGAGTACAGTGTGAAGGACAAGTTGGCTCCTATATTTTGTTCTTCTTCGCAGACCAAGGCTTCCAATAAAATCGTGAACACAACGGGTAGAACTCCACAGGTACGTCACAAACACATTCCACTGATAAAGCCACAATTTCATCCAGTACATATATCTTAGCCATATTCTTTAGATTGAAAATGGAAATGGAGATGATTCGGATTCCGACACGCCTTTGTCTCAGTTTGTTGGACAGCGGAGAAGTGGTGTTGCCTTGCCGCCTAATGCGTCCTCAAAGGACATTGAGAAGCAAAGGAAAAAGCAGGAGAAAAAGGAACGCAAGGAAAAGGAAAAGTCTGAGAAGAAAGAAGGAAAGGAAAAATCTGAGAAGAAGCAATCAAAGGAGAAATCAGAAAAGAAGGAAGCAAAGGAGAATGGGGTTGAGTTGATTTTTCTTGCCGATTTTTAAGCTAACTGTCATTCACGCAGTTGTATCTTAGGGTCTGAACAAATTTGTTTGCTCCACTCCTGTTAACGGCGACAAATCCAGCAAATCTGTAGACAGTCCTTTCTTAACACCTCAAAAACGAAGCGAAAAGAGGTTTAATTCAGCAGTGAACAAGCTACAAGAAGCGTGGCGTAAGAGGGATGAACAGGTGTGTTATATGATTTAAAAAATACTTTTTAAAGTTTCTTGTTGTCCATACTTGCATGTCCTGTTCAAGGAATTCTACATGGCTGCGTCATGGGGTGCGAAAGTGCTCTCCGGTGTGCAAATCGACAAAATTCCCCACGAATGTCATCGGTTCGCTGTACGCAAAGCATACGACAAAGTAAAGGATGCGGAGATGCTGTTAGTTATGATTTTTTGTATTCTTTATTTCCCATCAATGTTTAGTATCAAGTCAATTATGGTTAATATAAAACAAAATAGTTCATTGAGAAAGTCGCACTCCATTATGTATGTTGCATTTTTCAATCTGAATGGGTTATGCAAAACTGTAGTAGATAACTCTCTGGCCACTGATCTTACTTTTGAATTTTGAAGAGTTAGACTAGCTATCATAAGATCACTTTTTATTTTTGCATTTATTCATTCTAATTCCAGGAAGAAGCTTCGCACTAAGGAGGCTCGAAAGGAGTTCCGTGACAAGGTTCATCAGGAGCGACATCATCACCAGAAAATAATGACAGCGAAGATAAAGGCATACTTCAACCAGGTGTGTATTTATATTTTTATATTATTTCACAGCCGAAGAGAATATCGAAACTTGGCATTGATTGTTTCAGAAAGCAGCTGATGACGATCTTACTGTGTGCGACAAGCCGTTGCCGTGCCCAGGTCGAATTGTGCCTGTTCCTGAGGGTCAATCGCTGTTGTTCACCGACTGTTTGATTTTCACACAGTTCTTCTCTTCACTGAAGAAATTTATCGAGGCTGACCATAAGATCACCGCAAGTCGGTTTTTATCCTGTTTTGTTCAGAATTTCTTCCAGTATTATTCAATGTTCAGAATTTCTTTCAATATTATTCAACATTGAATGTTTTAGAGCAGCTCCTTGATGCTGTACACGGTGGGAGAGTGGGCTTCATGAAATGCACATCAAAATTGCTTGGATCGTTGTTGAAAACTCTCCTTCAAGATCCAGAGCATAAGGTTTGTTCCTTGTTCTATTCAACTCTGGCTAATAGCTGCTTATTTTTTTTTGTTTATTGATATGTTTTATGGCTACCAGTTGTATATTTCAGAAACTTTCACATTTCAACGTTCGTCTTCACGAGTTTCCCATTGAGGGAAATACTGTGTCTGAACTTTGTCGCGCTCTCCTCATTGGAAACATGGGTGTGGAGGAAGAGTATGTGTTGCTATCTCGAAACTAACTTTTTTTTTGGTAATTTTCTATTAATAATGTTCGGTTATTGTTACTTCAGAACCGGTCACGGCGCTGGAGATAACGCCGAATCATCATCCCAAAACGACGCTCATGAAAATGATGGCGATGATGATAATGTTCCTGAAAGCGGACGTGGTACCCCATTTGGGCAGAACGATGTTTCTCAGATTGATATTGTAGGTTGAACCTAAACGTTCTAAATATTTGTCTATCCTCATATAAATTCTGTTTGTCAGGACGTTTGTCAAACATTCCTGGATCGTTTCTCGCCAGAAAAAGAGATATGGGAGTTAAGCCCTGAAGAACAGCTAGGTGTCCTTGGATTGGTACTCAACCGCGTTTTGGATCTTGGTTCCTTCAAGGTATGTGGTTTTTAAATTTTTTGATTTGTGAATCTGCATGATCACAAACACTAATTCGGCCTAATTTTCAGGAATACATCAGTCAGGATGGAGTCAGCGGGCCAGTGCAAAGCTTACAAGAGAGAATTCACAAGCTTAATGAGCAGGTTTGTGCGTTATTTTCCCCCGCCAACATCTTCAAGCAGGCATTAACAGCCGATTTTCATTTGAGAGAAAAAAAGCAAGGTAGTACTGCATTAGTATCATCACTGCTTGTTAGGATGTGACCACGTACTTTAAAAATTTTCAGATGTTTGAGACCAAATGGTATTTATTTATAGGTTAGCGCCTGGCAAGAAGAGCTGACTAAGATCCCTGAGGTTGAGGAAGTTGCTGATCTCTTTCAAATTTCCCGCTCTCAAGCACGAGAGAGAGCGGAATTGCAGAAGAAACGAGAAAATTTGGAGAGGAGGATTGAGGAGAATAAGGACAAAGTGGAAGAGCTCCTCGAGAAACTAGCCATAGAGAAGTTGATGAAAAGCCAGTCAAAGCGTGTGTCTCCTCTTGGGCAAGACCGTCACTTCCGTAACTATTACTGGTTCCATGGAAACACGGGCGACGATGGTATCTGGGTTCAGGATGTGAGTTTTGTAGAGAATTCTTCTCTATTTGCATCCTTCAAAATCGTGATGATCTTTCAGCTGGGAGTTACATCTTATGAGAAGTTCATTCGAGCGTGTATCAAAGCTGGTAAACCATTCGATGAAGAGATTGAGCCACCTACACAGAATGGTGTCACAAGCGCAGAAGGTGATGAAAAACCTCTTGCTGACGTTGTACCTGTCGTAGAACCAAAAGCGGATGACGGGTGGCCTGTTCTTGAACCTGAGAGGTATGCACATGCTTTTCGCTTGCTATTACTACGCAGTAATTTTTCTTCCAAACGAGGGATGTCCTCACACCTCTGAACTCATCTGATTACATATTCTAGGAGAAGAGTTTTTGTGAAAGCCTTTGAAAGCCTTTCTATTGTTGCATTGCAAATTTTTCGTTTCTTGAGTGGTAACCTTGTAATGTTAATGAATTTTGCTGTTTTGGTAACAAAGAAACAATAGAGCTTTTTTTTCCCAACTTGTTGGGATAGTTCTGTCTCTTTGTATCTTCTTCGACTTTTCTGAATCCCTTCAAAATGGTATTACACTTTGCATTTATTACTTGTCTTCATTGCAGTTACAAAGAAACATGGTACAGACTCCCAGATGTCCAGTCTTTCGATGATTTAATAAGCTCACTAAACAAAGTAGGAGTGCGGGAGAGCAAATTGAAATCGGTGAGCACTCTTAACATCTGCATTTTCTATTTAGACTTTCATAATTTTATGCATGTTTGCATATTTTTTTCAGTCGCTTGTTAAACAAAGGGAAGTTATTGTGAATAGCATTACTCGTGGAAACGCAAGGGACAGCAAATCGTATGTTCATTACAGCTCTTTGGAAATCAGTTTACCTACCAAATTTAAATTTACCTACCATGACTTTAGACCTGATCCAGTGGACGGAGAAATGGAGGACGAAGACTTATGCCCTGAATCCTTAACACCTCTTCGCAGATCAATAGTTCAATTGGTCTCCGATCTTAGGGATAGCTACTTGACGAGCATTGGAAATGTGGACACCTTCGAAGCAGAACTGATGTGCTGTCCTGGCCTTGATGAAGTTGTAAGTGAACAATTTTCTTCAGTTCTTGGAGAAACTTCGATTTTCATGGTCTTATTGTTCGCATAGGCTCCTTCTAGATTAATTTCGAGATCTGCTCCCTAGCGCTTGAGATGAATATTCTGTACCCAAAGAGTGTATTGATGATTTTCAGAAGGAGAAACTGCGTGAGGTGGCCGACAGCATCAATCCATCGGCTATTGTCAAGCGTCTAACCATGAAGATTGCAATTCAGACAGGTCAACATTTAAAGAACCTCTTTTAAAATAGTATTTTTTTTTATTTTTCTTTCTAATGTTTTGGGAAATAGAATGAGAGTAACGTCCATTTCAGGCCACTTTTCTCATTTGATTTTGGATCGTTGGAAGCATCAACTGACGGAGTGTCATAATGCATCTGCAGTACATTTGTTACGAAGTTATCTCGATTCAAGAATTGATTGGAAGAAGAGTGTGGTTGAGAAGGTGGGTAGTCAAAATTCAATATTTTCCGTCCTTCAAAAACTCACTGCCCATTTCTTCTGCAGTACATATACCTGTGCATTTCAGCGATGTAATTCATGCGGTAGTCGACGAACTCCAGAAGCGAAAATTGCTTGTGGCAGCTGTGAGCTAGTGGTGCACTACTATTGTACACGTCCAAAGCTGTCAGAAAAACCGACTTTGTAAGTTCGTTAACGTCGTGTTGTTAGTAGATTCAAGGATAGTGGTTTTAATTTTTTTTTCATGATAATCATTGAACGTCTTTAATTTCTTCCATATTATCTTGTTTAGTTCATACGAAATTTCATGACACTTTTTGGCATTCTTTTTCTTTTTCTAGCTGGCTGTGTCCTACATGCAAGCTTGCTGAAGCCAAGAAGAAGAAAGAAGAGGCTGCAAACCAGCGCGTTTCGGCTAAGCCAAACTACAAGGAAGACGATGAGGAGAGTGGTGATGAATCTGGAGAAGATGAGAGCGATGCTTCGGCTAGTGATGATGACGATGACTTCTTCTCGAAAAAGGTATGATGGGCCTTCCAACTGAGTTAAGCTTGTCGAATATACTTGCACTCAGGAACCAATATCAATTTTTAAGCCTCGTCGGACCGTTAAACGAAAGGGCTTCAGCATATTTGATGATGAGGTGACGGAGGATAAAACGTCGCGAGCGAAACGAGCGAAGGTGAACAAGGTGGCAGAGGTGTGTGTGTTTGCTTATGCTTTTCTACTCATGGTTTTAGTTGTACATCAATTTCCTAGTAGTAAATCGTTTTGGGTCCATCCTTCAAAACTTTTGATGAAAGGGTTACAGTGCCATGGCGTCAAAGAGGCCACTGTTTTGGTCAGGCTCAAGCCTGAAGCCGGGTACCGCAAAAATTTATTATTGCATACCCGGGATGCTTTCTATCTGGGACATTCATTATTGCGTATTTAGTTCCTATCGTTAGGTACGAATAACTTCGTAAACGTTTTATTAGTTCATAGCTTCAGTGATTTGAGGGATACATGCTTGGTAAATCTCTCAAAGGTCCCTGTTCCTGCTACTTTTGATTCTTTGCGCATGTGAACTATCAGCAACTCATCGCTGCCTCTTATTTTCTTCCTTGCAGGCTCTACAGTTTTTATTGCTCTTTCCAGGATTGCCTAGATCTTCTGAATCGTGTGAAGTCGTCGAATCGACTGTACCGCGCGTTGCAAGCTATTCCACCTGGTCGAGCCACGAGGAGAGCAGCACCATCCACCATCGATAGCTTAGAAGAGGGTATATCTCAGGTACAGAACTATTTCCATTGCTACCTTTCCATCTCATTTCTTGCCATTTCGTCTTTCACTTTGTTTTCAATGGTCGCTGTTCAGTATGCTTCACTGAGCTCATTCGCTGCTGATCTGGATTCATTTTTCAAATACGCTCACTCATATTTGGAGGTAACATTTTTTTTCAATTCGGTTTCATTGCTTGCTTGCTAAAATTGCTAATATGTTCAGGAACATAATGAGCGAAAGCTGGAAGATCTCGAGAATTTACTTAGCGAGCTGGACCTTGATTCCATAATTAAGTTACGTTAGTGCTTATTAACACATCACATTACTTCCTTGTTACCCAACGATCTATGAGCCCGGTTGATGCTCTGAACCTTAAATTATTTTTGCATGTTATTGTATTTGCAAGAAATTCCCAAAGTGTTCGTTTTGGCATTCCTGTTACTTGTAGGATTATCAGATTGGTTGGTACTGATTAGCATTTACTAATCCTCATTGAACTTGCTCTCGATCGTCCCGTATCTCACGTGATCACCTCGTTAATTCTTTCCGTTTAGGGGGTTCTAGTATACGAGTTTCACTCGTCTTTTTGGTTCGGTCCCAATCTTTTGTATAACGGGATGTTGCGGTTGTCTGTAGCAATGTCACCCATTATATTTCTCTTTTGATGTAATTATTGTAAATTAAACGACGGTTAGAGACAGTGTCTAATGCATGCGTTCGATTGTTTTCTAATGTGAATTTGTCTTCTTCGTCAATGCAGAAATGGAGCAGCTGCAGTGCTGCTGCTTGTTGACAAAGTGGAATGGAAATAGGAATGTAATGCAGACGTGTAGTCCCAGTAAGGAAGTACAACTTCGTGGTGTCGTCACACTTTTCCTGTACTATACTAATGCTGTTTTATGCAAAGTTCGTTGTACCTCTTGATTCGATTACTCTGAATAATTGATAAATGTCTCTTTGTACTTGTTGGTTTTTGTGCACGATGATCGTAACCACTGAGGATGGTAATATGTAGTTCTGATACACTCAGATTTGATATTGTGACGGTGTTATGATGGAGATTGTTTACGTGCTTCTGTGTTAGCGCTAGAAAGTCAACGACATGCATGGACGTGCGCAGTTTGCATGAAAAACGAGAAGTGCGGAAGGTTTCAAGTTACGCCAAGTTGAAAAAAAAAACATTGACGCTTTGTTGGTGATTAAGTAAAAGCGTCGAATGAAACTACCACTGCATAAGTACAGTGCCGTAGATCCGTCGCGTCCTCCTCCCGCACCGCCTGAGATCACACGTGGCGTCCTGCTGGCAGCGTTCGCGCAGCCAACCGGCTGAGTATCGATCGCCAGCAGGACGCCACGTGTGATCTCAGGCGGTGCGAGAGGAGGACGCGGAGGATCTACGGCACTGTAGGCATAAAACCCTACGAAGTGTAAAATAACCCGCTGATATCTAAGATAGAGGAGTGGGCGCCTCTTCTCCCATCCACAAAAGAATGGGTCCCAGATTTTGCAAGAGAACCTTACAGAGTAGTTGCAGACTTTGTATTAGTTTACTTTTAGTTTTTTTTTTTTTGAATTTTCAAACTAGGAGCGGGTGTGGCGCAGTGGTAAGAGGTTTGCTATCGCTGGCGTGGTCGATGGTTCGATCGCGCCCGTGGCAAATCAAGCCAGGCATCCCTGCGGGCCCGGTAAATTGATACCAGAGGAGTCTGGGAGGATTAAGCGCTGACTTGGTGTATCGGATGCCCCCCCCCCCCCCCCGCCTCACAAGTTAATACATAGGGCATACATCTCTACAATTTTTGGATTAAGCCGAGTGCGTGGCAAATCCCACGCACAGGATTTATTACGTCGACCACTCATTCTACACTTCTGTTTTTATTATTGCCTTTTGTATATGAATTTTCAATTACGCAACACCAAAAATTGTTCTTTTCAATTTTATTTTCGAAATCCCCGGCCACAGAGGCCTCCTAAGTATCCGAAATTCCAGTTTTTCTCAGTCCCCTCCCCTACGACACGTTCCGCCACCTCTAGCTGCCCATTTCTTAAACGCATCTGGGATTAAGCAATGTCAGAATCTGGGGATTGACTTTTTTCACCAAAACCCCTTAGCACACCTAGAAGTGGCCATGAAAAGGCTTTTGGCTAAATAGCGACTGTCTCTGATCTGTCACAGTGAAACTGAGATGAGAATTGTGATGGTATGAGATACAAAGGATTGCTTCCTGAATGGACATGGTTGCTTCCATGCACTCATAGACTCAACTGCAGCGTAGGCAAGTCAGGAACCCGGCGAGAAGGGCATGGAGGGCGGGGTGGCGTCGCCTTGTGCGCTCCACGTGAATTTTTCCGATATCAGACGTCGGCGACGCACTCTTGGCGAGCATCAAGCTGATTTCTCATGTTGCAGCCAATTTTTGGCACTTCTACTCTGCGAACAGTTATTATTTGCCCAGCAACTTCTCGAATTTTCGCATTTTTTCTCCGGGAATTCTGACGATATTTTGTAAAAGTTGAGCATTCCCAGGATTCGCAGGAGGACAACGTTCGCAATTCGACTGTCAAAGAAGAATTCGCTCTTCTCACATTTGTGTCCTCAGACATGACGCAAAGCGAGATGCACTTTTGTTTTTTGTCCGGCCCGCTCCTCTTTGGCGCTTCCCAGACGAAATTTCTTTTTATTTCCTATCTTTTTTCGAGTAAATGCATGCTGCTCTTGTGAGGTCATTTCAGATTTTTGTGTGTGCGTTCTCTGGTGGGGTTATACATAGGTAGCCAGAATACGTATTATTGCATAACATAATAAAAATAATATTCTGGGAGGATTTCTGCGCAAACCGTTCGAAAACGGGCATGAAATTTGTTACATATGTACTTCCATTTGTGAAGTGCTGAAAAAGAGTGTCTACAGTCTGTATCAAAAGTATAGGGACACCCTAATTTTTGTCTATAACAAAGTTGGCGTCTCTCTAATCGGTCTGACTTTTTGCTCAATCGATTCAGCGGATCAAGAAACCCTAGAGCACACCGATTCAATCAATAAGATCGACTCTTAGAATTTTTATAATTTTTGAAGAGAAAAGTTCCTTGTATCAAAAGTATAGGGACACTTGTTGTTAAATGATCGCTTTGCTCGGAAAAAATTAGCAAAAGGTGGATTGATAACCCGTTGGTAGTGTTTTCTATGTTGGCTGTCCGTCTGTTTGGGTAAATGGGATTGGAATACGAGCATGACCATAGTGTATCCAATGGCTCATACAGTCTGCCTCAAAAGGGAACGTACAGTGAGCGCCGAAACGCGTTTTTCGCTGACTCGAGAAGCACGCGGCGCGGCGCTGGAGCCAAATATTCCAGCGGGAGCGGCGCGGTCGCGCTGCGTGCCTCCCAAGTCCGCAAAGAACCCACATTTATCGACGCTCACTATAGATGTGCGTTTTTATGCATACAATGCAAAAAAAAAATACAATTCCGCATACTAAAAGCGCGCGATGAAATATTGCGTTGTTACCAACGTAGTATCACTCTTGTTTTTCTGCGTGCTATTTTCCGAAGGTCCACTTCACTCTTTCTGATTTATTTTTTCTTGTTACCGCATAATTTTGGAAGAGAGTTGTTGCTAGCAGTCAGGCAGACCTGGCTGTTTTTTGGCGGAAGCCCTACTACCCTCCTCCACACTTCCTTTGGCTTAGTTCTGAGGAAGGAGGGGATGGTAGAGGGAAGGGAACGACTGCACTGTTTCCCCTCTCTTCAGTCAGGCCACCTGAAAATTTTTTATCGCGATAGATAGTATCTACCATACTCTGGGTATCGCATTAATAACGCCTTCTTTCTGTTTCTTTTCCGTGCCCTTCGGGACGCTAATTCGTCTTTCTTCCTTTTTTTATTCTTATCTTATCGTCCTGAAATATTTTATTACACCCCAAACCCGTGTTGCCAAGACAAATGAGCGATGGCATCGAGTCAACACGATTTACTCGTTCTTTGCCTTCTGCTCGACGACGCTCACATGCCTCCAATTTGTCGCTGCCGGCGGCATGTAACATTTAAAACTGCCGATAAGAGCGGGTTTACAGTGGTGGTTTACAGCCTTGCGCGGTGTGACTGGTCTCGTCTGCGTTTTTTCCACGTCCATATGCGCGCTCGTTACGTGCCCGAGCAGCGGTTGATTCTTTGAGTTTCATCGCAGTTTTAATCAAATTTTCGTTTTGAAACTGTTGGTTCCAGTCTTCCAGTCGAAGTTACTTACTATCTGAGCCTTAGCCGCTGCTGTATGTTCTATTTTTAGACTTGCAAAACTCAGTCCACAATCAATAAAATTTTCGACCGTAGACGCTCAAGTATGAAGAAATTTCTCTTGTGCGACGATTACAAGACAAAACAACAAATTAATTTATTACAAGAAAAAAACAATTTAACCTATCATGCGAAAAAGATGACATGGATTGACTGAATTCAGCAGAGCGGTGATTATGAAAGGACTTCTTTAGAGGCAGCCAGCACTCACGAACATTTCTGCGTTGGAGATTTCGTGGTATATTGGGGTTTTTAGCGATAGTGAACTCATCGACAATGAGCCCTCCCTTCAAAAGTGAGAATTTCCTTGAGTGCTGCCTTTAAATGACGACAAGGCGTTTATGTAAAGGTTGTCTCTAGCAAACGAATGATCGCCGTGGGTCAAGGATAGGTCACGAGATCTCGTTGTTCGAGTTCCATCATGCTCCTAAAATGAAGAGTTGAGAGCCTCAAAAGGTAGGGGATTTCGGAAGTTCTGGCGAATTTCAGCACTATAGCAGTGTTCAGCGTGCTCGATTACCCAAGGGTATGATGGAGCTGAAATTCTCCATGAGAACTGTGTCAAAGCGCCACGGGTGAAAAACTGTCGGTCCATCACAAATGTGAAGCAAATAAAAGATTAATTACGTCTGGACGTATCCTAGAGAAAATACCGTGCCCAGCAGTCTTGGGTCTAAACTCACGTCTCCATACGACACGCCAGCTTACGCAAGCTCTGAGCAAGAGCGCGCAGTGTAGCATCCTATTACTGTAGCGGGGCGTATGAGCGTCCAAGCGAAAGCGAAACGCTTGCCAGCATGTTTGAATGCACGGACAACACGAGATCTTTTAAATTTCTCGTAAATTTTGTGCAAGGACGTCAAATTTCCTTAGATACTGCACTTGAATACCCCTACCCCCCATTCCACGGTCTTTTCCTTGTTTAGTAAGGAAATGCTCAAAACAACTATTTCAATTCGAAGAATTGACACTGAATAGCCCTCATTCGCACTAAATTCAGTCCCATTTAAGGTGAGATTGTAGCAGATTGAATTCTGGTCTCGCTATTGAGTCGATTTTCCACTCGTAAAAAGGATTCATACCCGACTTTCTTAATTCCAACATGTTCTTTTCTCAATGTTCCTCTTCTTTTTCTAAAGAAAATCCTTTGCACTTTCCTGCATACATTCAATTTGCCTCGCTACTACGGGAGAAAATGAAGGATTAACGGAATCCCCTGCGTTAGGCTCAGAATTCTCTTGTCTGTTGTGCAAAACATCAGACAGCTCGCAATTTCCACCCCCCCCCCCCTCCATAATTAGTGTTCAGATCTGCATTCTCCTCTCTGCATGTATTTGCATGTCATGTGCCGGAAAGCTAATACGAAGGTGTCACCTATAGGACCCCCTATTAGAATGACGTGAAAGGGATAATTCATTTGTTATGGCAGTTAACTAGGGTTGACCTACTAGTTCACCTGGAATTTAGTAGGATTTCTGTGTAACTACAAAGGACAGAGAAAATTCTTTAATTTTTCTTGAGTTTGTAAATATGTACCTAACAACGCTACCTCTTAGCGGCTATTGTTTAATTAGAAGTTAAAATTCAACCGAAATTGTTCGTTGATGGAAAGTTTCCCCCATCCTGCAGGTATCTTTCACTTATACTGAAAGTTTAGGACACTGTGTCACCGTCACTCAGGTGATATCGATTTCGTTACTTATCGACTAATCGACCGTGAATGGCTCGCTCAGCTCTCGCGCCCATGATGCTCCGCCCAAAATCGATAAGCATCGGAGCCTGCGTCGACGGACGACGCCGATGCAAGATTCCATACTTCACTTGGAGTATAGCGATGGTGTAAATTCTCAATCCATAATGTATACTGCTGGTCCTACTTAGCAATCAATGTCGAAACAAGTCTAGAGTTAATTAGCGAAATTAAGATTCAACTTAGAAATAAATTCAAAGTTGAAATAAAAACACTTGGATGCTTGCTGTTTTTGAATGCAATAGTCTGTTTCAGAAACTATGAAAGCTGAGTAATCTTATGTGATACCTACCATATGTTAGCTCAAAGAGGGCTGATGAAGTGACATTTTCTGCAGTTACGACCGGACTGGTTCCATCGATGGGAGGACGCCGCAGGATGCTTCTGGAAGGAGATTTTACTAAGTGGCAATGGGGGAACATCAAAATGGAAGGAATCACACCACACACACGCCAAAGAAGTGTAAAAATTAGATTCATTTGGTCGACATCCTGATAAGGTCGTAATTGCAGACAAAGTCACTCCATCGGCCTTCTCTGAGCTACCACACTGTACCTGTCGCCGCTTTCTCTCCAAATGCCGTGTCCTTTCTAGCACTCTTGTCTCCAGTGTCTCGGCAACTTCCGTTCAACTGCAAACTTGCCTCCTCTTTTTTAACAGCAATCACACCTTACTAATGTTACGGCAAGTACCACCACAAAGGCCCTACTAATCTACTGTTAAGAAAAAAAGGCAGAGTAGGCAAAAACCGCTGTGTAGCGACTGTGTCTTATTGTCTTTCACATGTGTACACGGAAGCTCACTTCCGTTATCTGAAAGCGGCCGCAAATTGCGGAGGGACAAGCACAAAAAGGGTCGTAGAAAGTGCAAGCTGTGCCATTTTCAGCTCATATTCACAAAAACGTGCGGTGGTAGCACTGGGGAGGCATGCCTTCCAGTCTGTAAGTTTACCTGTATGTGCGCGTATCTTGGTAACGCTTGCTGGCTACTATACACTCGTCTAGAATGTCTTCTGAAGCGTGATGTTTCTCGAAATAAAACCGTGGCTGAATCATTGGTGTGGAATTCGCGACGAAGACAGAACGCAGCGTGTTCGAGTAGTCATGCAGCCATAGGCCAATAAGACGGCGGTAGAGCACGTTATCAACATGGATGCATCCCCATAGCAAAATCCATAGAGCCCAAACCGCTATCTTAGCCGGAGGCGTCCTGAATTTCCGGCAGAGACAGCGAATCTGCAACACTTCCGCTACGTTTGCTGCCTGCAATTACGTCTGGTGCGCTCAAATTTAAGTGTAAGTGGAACAAACTACAACTGAAGCCTTTTTGCAGTTTGTGGACCATTTTGGCGGGGAAGTGGGCGGTCTCGAGCGCCTTCTATTGGCTGTTCTCTTCTGAGCGCCGCGCAGACCCCCCCC
>KN726804.1:0-24911 GCA_000816745.1 Ancylostoma duodenale
CTAAGCTTATTTGGGTGTTCAGGAAGGCAAGCCAGCGTCGAGACCCGCGGACTTCCCAATGCTCATCCAGACGTCGTTCAAACGTCTGCACTGATTGTGGAAGTCTTTTTCTGTCACGCGGGAATATAGCGTGGTATCCTGCAAGTGAAGTTCGGTAATTTGACGATCTAATACCTGCGGCATTACCACGAATTCCCCACCTTTGTCACTCACTGAGAGTCGTATGGCACCATTTTTGATCATTTCCCGTACTTCTGCAAAGCCTTGCCACTGCTCGCGAGTTAGATTGCCATGGATGGATCGTCTGTGTTGGGTATATGCGGTCAAAACACCCGTAAGCAGAATTTTGAACTTAGTGTCCACATCGCGAACCGGTTCAGGCTCCTTATAAAAGCTTTGCGGAAATGGTACCAAAGGAAGCGATCTTTTGCTCAAGTGTGTGGGTTGGGGCTCGTTTTCACGCTGCGCTTTCAGTCTAAGCCGATCTCTAAGCTTATGGAGGCCTGTTGCAACCTTGCGGAATGTAGACCCATCAATTCTTTAAGAATTTAAGATCTTTCGGATCAACCTCTTTTCAGACCTCTGAGGACGGCGATAAGGCCGAAACGTAAGGTCTAATAAAGTGTCCCATCATAACAAACCTCTAAGGCACAAGAAGAAAAAGACGCAACTATTATTGGCACTGTTTGAGCTAGATGGTTTTTGTAGATAACTGAGCAAAACCGTTCTTATTGACCATCAGTGCTGAGGTAGTTATCAAAAAGTGACCATCAATTAAACAAAGCTGCATCCACAAACGAAAGTGTCATTGTTGTGCTCGAAATTCTTTTACACCTTACCATCAAGACCAAGAAAAAATGGTCACTCAACTGGAGGTGATGCCGAACAGTTCATTGATGTTCTTTATTATCTCGGCTATACTTCTGCAAGTACGATAATCTCAGAAAATTTCAACATTGGGATAAATCTCATGAGGCAAGTGGTCCATTACAAACGAAGTTAAGAACACTTGCTTATGCTTGTGAACTGGAACAAATCTTTCGTTCGCCTGCCAGATGTAATTCGCTTATCGATTGGATCATTACGACCCCGTCATCGATGAATAAGCTTTCTATCCTGCCGCTCTCTGTCACCAGCAATCACTAGCAAGTTTGTTTCGATGTGAACTTCAAAATGGTAGAACCTTTTTTGCCATACCTGGATACTCCAATACAATCCTGCTACAGCAGCAAATTGCTGATCTGGAGCATGCTGAAATCGCCCTTTCAAAAGTTTGCGAATTCTTTTGATCTCAGTTTCTGCTGTAGAGGGTGCAATCCTAGCTGGATTGTAGTACAACTCTTTGAACTGAAGTCCCCGGCAATCAATTTCGCAACAACTTAATATCTACAGAGAGATCACCTGCGAAGATCTCAGTCAAAAATTTTATATTGGTGACGAGCGTTTTACGTGTGTACCAACATCAGAAATTCTCACATGCAATACCGTTCCAGTAACATAGAAAACACCAGGATTCCGAGTGCTTAAAAGTGACTGGAGTGAATGCGACTTGTTCACAATACTGCGAGAATTAAATTATAAGCAAAAGGTGGTAAGGACCATGTTGCATTATGAGTTTCTCGAAATGGACCTATGAGGCACTGCAGAAACGTGCTTGAAATTGTCTCGATAAACCACCCATTCTCGGGCAGCTTTATCTGTTTGCATGTTTTCTTGCAAGGGAAGGATACCAGATGTCTTTGGCAATTCAAAATGGAATGTACCTTATAATATGAAGTTGACCATACTGATCTTATGTTCTCCATTAATATCCAATGCCAGTGCGGAAGGAGGTATAACCTTGTCTGTGCAGTATACTCAAACGTACAGTTTCTGCATCCATATCTCGTAAGCCCATAAAATAAGCGTTTTTGTACAAAACGAATGCAGAATTCGCGATAAGCAGTACAAGTAAACCCGTACGCAAAATTTCAGCCAAAAAAAGCAAATTCAGTTAGGTAATTACACCTTGATCATTTAATACTACTACCACTCAGGAGGGAACGATCATTGAGTATAGGGTAGCTTAGCCACCTCGCAGAATCCATCCAAATTCTGCAGGAAGGGGTAATTTCAGGGGCTGATAACGATTATCAGCATCAATTTGCATTGCACTACTATTTTAATGCCAAGATTCAACAATTTTATCCGGTTTTCTACAATAATACATTTAATTTCACCGTAAAGGTATGAAAATGGAGTAGCGTGACAAAATTGATATTATTAGGTTTTAACATAAGTTTCTGCTGTTTTTGCATAGGCATTTTCAAAGGCTTCTAATAAATGAAGGCCGATAAGATTTTGCGCATGTTCGGATATATTTTTAAAACGTGTGATCCCGCGTACGTTCTAGGAAGTGCAGCATATTTTCCGTCTCGTTTTGAAAACGTAACGAATTTCGGAGTGAACCCTTCATGAATGCAAATTCTGTAACTGCACTTGCACGAATAATAATTCTACCATAAAGTTGCATAAGACCAACCAAATTTGGTTAGAGTAACCTCGAGGCCATTCTCGTTCTTCCTGGTACTTTTCCTCCCCATTTTATTGACGAACGGTGCCAGGCACAGGCACCAAACTTGGTAACCCAAAATTTTGATTATGCTTTTTTTCTCTCTGGAATGGAAGCAAATTGAAGTGGAATTTCTTCCACTGTGGCTACAAACATCAACCATTTACGAACACTAATCGGTAGAATTCTGGGACAAGTTCCTAGCGCCCTGTGGAAATCACATCATTCTGCCATACCTTGGAGGGCGCCTCAATCTTGTTGGTCGAACTCTCCGGGAAGGCGAAGAGCTCGCAGAGATATTTTCAATCGCTCTTTATGTAGCATAAATCTAGCAGTAACCAAGCGCCAGTTATCAGATCACAGGAATGTCAACTGAGCGAGAACCGATTTGCCAAATTCAGCGACCCCTAGCACTGCCCGACTCAGTTCTTTGCCTCGTAGTCCACGGATTTCTGCGCAGTGAAGGTCCAGCTGTAAAAACGGCAAAAGACCAGCGACTGCTATGGTGCATACCTCGATTGGTACCTGTGTTTATTTGATTTTTTATAAAACTTTTTTGTTGAAAATTTCGAAGCAGCGGAAACTTATATTATAACCTAATATATTCGTGTTTATCACTTCAAATAACCCTATTATGGAAAATTTAAGCAAAAAAAAAGAATTCCTTGAAAATTTGGGCTCATGTGAGTCCATCAGCATTTCCACTATTAACAAATTCGGGATAGTGAGAATCATTCAAAATGCTTCCAAGCTTACAGAACATCTAATTATAAGTAGAAATCCCTATAAAACTGCAGAGAAAAGATCTTCAGAGGAAAGCAGTAAGTGGTAGGCCTTAAATCGTTCTTTTGCAAATGGTAGTAGTAATAAATGATCAAGGTGCAATTCTGTACCCGTCGTGATGGATGCATTTTTCGGTGAGATTTTGCATACAGGGTTATTTGGACAGCTGATCACGAATTCTACACCCATTTTTCACGACAATGTCTCCTATATGTGGTTATGGCAGGCTAATGCAGAAATTCTACACATATACTGCACAGACAATGTCATATCTTCTTCCGCAATGGCACTGAGCGCGAAGCGAAAACACATTCAAGATCAGCATGGTCAACTTCATACAAGGAGGCATATCTCATTCTGAACAACTGCAGACATCTGGTATCCTTCCCTCGTTAATTCATGGCCTTTCCGCATCCCTGTCCAGTCATGCGTTTTCCGACAAAGTTATTTGAATTCAGGTTCTCGCGGGAGCCTCGCAGTACATGGCGCTGTTCGCTAGGTGGACCGAGCCGGAAGTACCAGTTCGATCAGTCTAGATCCATTGAAACTATCTGTTCGATAGAGCTTCACCGGATATGCTCCAGCTTTCAAGGCATTAAGGACTTTTCCGACTCTGCTTAAGATCACTACAGAGCATGGTGCATTTTGTGGAAGTTCAGGTATTCTTGGAAGAAAACTAAGCTTAGTGCCCTTCTTTGCTCTCGTGGCTTTCTTTGTTGCTTTGGTAGGTAGCGCATCAACCATCTTTTCGATGACAGAATCAGCATTACACTGAAGAAAGTGCTGCGTGATCTCTACGAGGGAGAGTGCTTTGATCGGTCTCTCTTCCAGCATTTCCTGGACTTGTATGGATGTTATTTCTACAGACATTCGTCTGTCTGCTTTCTGAAAGTGGAAGCCAATCGAAATGAGAAAAAAGTTGTATCTCGTGTTGGGAGGAAGAAAAATTTTCATCAAATCGGACAACGTGATACTTTTTGAGGTAAGGAACCACATAATCGTTAACGTGAATGTCCGAAGAGGAGGTTGTGGAACGAAATGGAGGTTCGCAAACTAATGAGTTTCCATCTAGACTACGTATCACCATGAAAACATAGTATGTAGTAGATAAGCTGAGGCGTTCTGGAATGAGTCATTTTGCGTTCTTTCAAATACTGCCGCCACCTCTTGGTCAGTCTTTTATTCTTTCACTTGTGCATGAAAACATCAACGACTCCTGAATTCAAGCGAAAGCCGTGCTTTCCAGTTTACTTAGATTTTTAGACAACGATAACACTGGAACATTTTTCAGAAAACTAAAGATTTTAAAACGCGAGTAAGTCCGGAAAAGGACTCTATACATCATTTGATTTTCGAATACATGCATTCAAAAAGCAGAAAATTTGAATGCTCAGCTTATCGAATGCATTCTGAAACAGGTCCATTCGGATACTCGACATTTTCAGTCATCCGGTTAGATTGTTCGGATTATGGTTTTAGATGGAAACTCCAAAGGTCACAAAAAGTTTTATACTTTTCTGTATTGTTGTTGTTCGGAACACACTTCCTGTTTTGGAACAAACAATCGGGTTTTTTAACGCAGGAAGCTTCCGTATGAGCTGGAATAAATGTCACAAGCAAACAGACAAAATGAGTGCATGTAAGTTACTGAAGGGTTTCAACAAACCTTTCTACAATTTAGGTGCGGTACTTTCCAAGCTTACTTGAGGGGTTTAAGTAATGTGATAGAGCTTTCTAAGCAGATCGCTGCCATGTTTACCCTTAGCTTCGTTGAAGAATGCAAAATACAGCGCTCCTACTATTTCGCTCCGATGAAAAACTCTTCTAAGAAACTTGACTTTCCTAGAATGATAAGTAATTGTGGATTTGAGCGGGAGGGATTTGTTGGGAGGGTGACAGGATCATGAAAGGTTGATCAAGCATAATAATAATGACTAAGCGCAAGCTATCCGAGAAGACCACATAATATTGAGAAGAGAGGACCGTCAAAATAGGTTTGTAAACTTGGCTAGAATCGATCGTCCGTTCTATCCCAGGAGGACACGAGCTTGACCTGTTGCAGTAATCAGATTTTTCGAATAGATTGAAAAAGTGAGATTCTTCATTTGATGGACCCCTAGACCATTATATCTCAAAGATGTGGAGATGTTTAATCTGTAATAGGTATGAAATGTGTGGCCGAGATAATACGAATGTAAAAAAAATGATCCGTTTTATAGACTCACTGATGATGTTTACAGAATAACGGAAGTAATTTTGCTCATACTAGCCGAAAACTTTGAGCGGGATCAGCATAAAATCGGCTCAGTGCTAGGCGATGTATATTGATTGGATTGCGCAGAATACACCTGAATAATAAGGTACGGGTTTCCATTGAGAAAAAGTTTCAAAAATTGTGTGGTTTAGTTCACTCAAAAGCAGCACCCGTGTAAAAATTGAATGGACAATTTGGACAAGATTTAGCTGTAATCCCAGGTTTCCTGCAATGATGAACACGAATACATTGATCAAGTTTGTCCAAATTGCACGTGAACCTGAGAGCTCCCGTTTCACTGCTAAAGAAAAGAGTGGCTGAGTTGAAAATGGTGTAGTTAGGTATGATGGGTGGAAATCTGTATGGTAAACAAGTTTTATCAAAGAGAAAAACAGTGATAGCAAACAAAACAACCGATCCCCATCAACGCCACAACCAATCCAGTTGATAGACGGATAACCATCTGCGCTGCGCTCCTTCATCTCAAGAATGCTGGGCTCGTTGTAAAGTGTCATGGCAGTGAGATTAGCTGCCTGCACAACTCATCGCCACATGTGTGGCGATGATCGCACGCGTGACGACCTCGCCACATTATGGGATGAGAGACCGTCGCCATCGGCGGCGGTGCCGGGAACACGCATGCGCGGGGCTCTGATCTCACCGCCCTGGAGTGCGATGATCGCCGTGTTTTGGTGACTAGATAGTGTGCGGTGTGGAGAGACGCCGAGTGAAGTACTAGGAGCATCTCACTCGGAGTATGGTGATGGTGTGAAGGTATGTATGATCAGGTGCGCGAATTGCACGGAATGCATCGGACTCAGGCATGTCGATTTTCGTCGCATAGCACAGGACAAGCTCGAGCGTGTAGAACGTGTACGACTTGTCAGGAGCACTCTGTTCTTCTGACACGTTGTACACGTTCTAGCTTGTTAGTCGCAATGGTTCATAACTGTCTCACACGCTGAACAGCCCCGGAAGTGATGTTGGAGTACGTGAAACGCGTACATTTGATCACTTTTCATGTATGGCTCGTCCGATTCACCGTGGCGATGATCTTCACACTCGACTCCAACGCGAAGTCATCGCCCTGGAGATGATGTGCGATGATCGCACTGGACACTTTACTACGGGCTGATGTATACGACGCTGCGAGTTTCGTAGTATTTTTGAGACCACCGCTCAGCGACCGAGACACTCAAAGCATGAAAATTATCGTGCGTGCTGTCTTTAAAAGCAGTGTCAAGGCAAAATATTTGAGCTTGAGTGCTCATTAGATTATGATAGCGGGTCGACTCCATAGGCAACTGCCAACGTTTCAGCGAAATTGTCGCAGAAATAAGAGATATATCTACTTTAGACCCAATACCCAAACCCATTTCCAATGCCCAGCCCACCCATCCGGCAGCGTCTCTCCACTATGTATGATTGATTCATCTCCGTGTATGCGTCTCAAATTTGCATATTTTCTCTAAACATTCAGTTACTGTTGCTCAACACTCCAATTCTTCATTTTAGATGATCCTGAATCTACAGTCTACAGGTCTATACTTGAGGGTGTGTTCGACGACCACACTATGTCTGGAGATGGCTATTCAAAACGTACCTCTCCTTGTTAAAGCTGTCTAAAAAGTAGTAATTTAGCAGAGATTCGGACCCCTGAAGGAAAAGGAACTGACTGGTAGAAGCTAAAATTGAGACGGCAAAGTGGCGCTATCAATCGATAAAAATTTTCTCTGCGCCTTCTATTGACGAGAGGTGTTGTCGGGCATCTCGTCCGCACCTGCCAGCAAGGCGCTCGGAAAATGGTTTTTCCGAACGTTTTGTGAGCTTTCAAGTTCATATCTGGTACGAATGAGCCAAGTTGACCTAGAAACCACATATACCCAATACTCTATAATTTTGCCTGGACACTGCCTTTAAGATAAAAATCTCGTACCATTCTCCATTGGCGCACGCAGGGAGGGGTGGGGGAGGGGGGAGGGGTGAGGAAGCGCTTCTCAAGAATGAAAATATTGTAGAAGCTTATTTTTTATTGTTCATTTTTATTGTTCTTAAAATATCCATTATAATTTATCTAATACTAAAATTGAATAACTTATATTATTTAAAAATTTCAATAATTTTATTATCCCATCTGAGTCCCCGGAGTGAAGCAGTTGCCACTTTTCCCACCCCCTCTCGAGCTAGCAGCTCCTGCATCCGGCACTGATATTTACCTATGAGTAGGATAGTATGTTCCTGAATTCCTCTTCAATCCATTTTATCGCAAAGCTCATTCCATCAATTTTGATAGTTCTTCCATTTGACGTGAACAGAAGCGTCAAATGACAAGTTGTGATGTCTTTGCAGTTCAAATAGATGTTTAAGATGATCGGATGTTTGCACTACATGCCTCCTCAAATAGTCCAAACGACGGGCCGCTGGCATGGTCGGGGGAACCACAGGTGGCGCTGCCAACAGCAGCATACGCCGATTCGATCAGCTCTTATCTTTGTATTTGATAGTTTCTTCAATATTTACATTATTTTCTACCGCTTTACCACCTTTATTACAATTTTCGTGCGATTGGGTGTGTTTGTTCACTAGTTTTATTCCAAGCAGCTGATCGTCGGCCTCGTCGCAGCCGCACTGCCGAGGTGTCCAGACCGCGTCAGCGGCCCCGCCGTTTCGGACGACTAAACGTGGAATTATAATGAGAAATATGGAACTAAGCATTTTTACTTGTGACACCGCGCACTGCGGCGGACGGCATTGCAGGAAATTTATTCTCATCCATTACACTTTTCGGATTGTGACTGCACACTATACTTGCAACCGAATCGAATGTATATTTGGTTATTCGAATAAATTATTCGAATCGAATCATTCGAAAATTCGAATATTCGAAATTTTCGTTTTTCGAATATATTCGAAATTCGAATATTCGAAAAAGTCAACTATCGAATATATTCGATTATTCGAGTATTTGAAACCCTCATTATTCGAATGCGTTACCCGAATATTCGATATTCTAATCACATGAAAAGGTTTGCCTCATTTGCAGGCCTGGCTTTGTATTGAAAGAAGGCACCCTATATGCGTGTACGGACTAGTGCCATGGCGATTTCTTTTGGCGCCAACACCATGCAAGACCTTCTAGTCATCCATTGCGATCTCAATGAAGAGTTCAAAGAGAATTATTGGATGTTGACACAAGTTCTTTTTCCCGTCCTGTTATCATTCTCTCACAAAGTGCTGACAATCACTCTAGAGTGCTTTTCTTCTTTTGCAATTCTGTTATCATGAGCTTTCCCAAGAATGTTAAGTTACCAAGTTTTCACTCTTGGGAGGGAAAATGCCAAGTTGAAAAAGAAACACCATTTTCTGTTTATATTCAATAGGGCCCAGAGTCATCCGATGCTGCGAGAACGCGTAGGTTTGGTAGAATTTAAACGTGAAAGAGCACTACGAATTGACTTCTCGGAATGCAGCTTTGATGATTATGGCTACGTGACGCCAGAGGTTATCACCGGGTAGGATTTTTGAGCCCATCCGATCAAAGCTTTTCGATGGACAACTGAATTACCCCATTTGGATAGCACGTTTGAGAAGTGCGATGCCCATCTAGACCATGCTCAAGTTATTCCAACGCCTTCATGGAAGAAATTTGGCTGATCGTGACGGCTGGCATCTCCGAGAAAAATATGCCTTTTTTGAAGTTATGGGGCAGCTTATGAGTGACTGTTTCAAGCACAACTCGCATAATTAGTTTGAGGAGTTTTGGTGATCTTTCGAAATTTTCTAAATGTTAGGAAAGGCATGTCGACAAAGCCATTTTTCATGGACTCAGCATTCCATCTCGTAGCGCCAAAACTCAAGAAAATTGTTGGTTTGAAAAGAATTGGCTCTAGCATTCTTGTAGAGCAAGAACAGCACTTTCGAAACGTTAGGACTCATGGTTGCACGAGATACGTTCCCCAATCGCGACCAGAGCCTGCCGCGCACCGCGAGTCCTCTCGCTCTCTGCGTCTCTGATTAATCACGGGTCCACGTACTGCCTCCACCCACCACCCCTCTGTCTACGCTCTAGCCCCTCGCGGCCGCCGCAACGCAACTGGGGAACGTATCTCATGTAATCAGGACTCATAGCCAAAAGGTGAAAAAAAAACAGTGAGCGTCGATGGCGGTGCGTTTTTCGCGGACACGGCAAGCGCACGGCGTAGCCTCGTCGTCCGCGCTAGAGTCGCCGCTGTTGTCATGATAGTTTTTTTCAATCACATTTGGTGTCAACTATCAAGAAAAAGCCGGGTGCTTTCCGAGTCCACGAAGAACGCACCGCCATCGACGCTCACTCTGAGGGTAGAAAACTGCAGCTGAAAAAAAGCTCAAAGACCTATGGCAACACCCAATACTTTGCTTTTGCTTTGTTAAAACACTCCAAATTTTTCTATTTTTTAATTTTTGATCCGCTTTTTGAATTCATTTGCTTGGATTAGTTGAAGTAACGTGAAATTTCGTTTCTTAAACTGGTTTTTTTAGAATTACCTGATGGTTTCTTGCTGGTTCTTTCTTTGAAGGCGGCAACAAAATGTGTTCTGGATTGCTAGAGTCTCGAGTCTAACATTTCAATCTAGGACCTTCATTCGAATAATTTATTCGAATAATTCATTCGAATAATTGTTCGAAATTCGAATCTTCGAAAAAATTGATTTTTGAATATATTCGAATAGAAATTATTCGAATAAAAAGAAATTCGAATATTCGAAAAAGTCGATTTTCGAATATATTCGATTATTCGAATATTCGAAAATTTTCCAAAAATGTGCAAGTATACTGCACACCTCAAATTCTTACACACACGTCTTACACACGTCCGGAAACAGCAAAAAATTAGCTTGAGAGATTACAAACAAAGACAAATTTTCTGTTTCACTCAAAAATCGTAGGACTGCGTCGTTATCCCAATATTAGCTTAAGTGGTGCTCCACCCCCTAACTCCAAATCCGACCAAGTAAAAATGGATGAGAACATGCGTGTTTGAATGCCACTAGATAAAGGCGATATTATTACAAATGAATTGCTTCCTCGTTTTCCTAGCATACGGAAAAGCAGTCGGTGTAAAAAAAAAACAGTGTGATGCATCTTCGACTTCTATGGTCAGCCACATGGATCTCTGATTCCGTGATTCATGTGCCTTTTTTTTTGAGGATTCATTCACGAGAAAATACGATTCATTACAACGAACACTGCTTTGAATAGCTACAAAATGATTTGTTGTTGTAGAGTGACAGAATCACGTGACGACGAAAGAAACTATTTTTGCCAAATTTTCACCAATAAGATTGTCAGCATTCGTCCTACCATTCATTCGCTCAACCAACGTGTTTCTTCCACTGTTCATCTTCATAATACTGCGATTGACGTGAATGTTAATTTTCTTCCTCGACACCAGTTAATGTTTCGCCGGTTTAACCCGATCATAAGGTGTATTTCCGATAACCAGCAAAACTATTTATGTATTCATGTTGCATTTGTTGAAGAATCAGGGCTTGCTTGTGAGGACATCTCAAGTAAGGGTTGTTCTCAAGCTTCTAGAAAAAGAGAACCCCAAATAGGGGCAACTTTGCCTGATATTAAATTTCGTTCTTCTGTACGCATACAGCATTGTAGTCCTTCTACGTTTCAGCGCTTCATTCATGTATTATACATTCACAGAGCACCTGGTGATAACCTCCAAAAAGTGTTGTGATTTTGCAACACTCAAAGAGTGTACTAACAAATACGTTACAACTACTTACATATATCCTTGGTTCTCAGTCTTTTATTCAACATCAGAGTTTAGTTTAGTATTTAAATCCTTTTTACGCTCATACACGTACATATCTCCAACACTTTTGGGATTTAGTTACACAAAAATGAGGATACTGGCACAATGAGCACCACCCTAGTTTTCCAATTAGTAAGGACACGTGACATTAAAACAACTGGAATTTTAGGCGTTCGCGGATTAACACACCGAATTACCTTTCGACTGGTTTATTAACCCTATTCTACACGTTAACTAAATGGAAGGTTTCTCCATAAAAGCGGGTTATGAGAATGGATGAGCACATTCCTTCCCTTCCTCCCCATCCAAAAAGATCTTGTTCAAAGCATGTGGGTTGTTTTGATGAGGAATTTGCGAATTTTATTTCAAGTTTATTTTAAGTTACGGGTCGGTGAAGAAGGGTTACCTGAGCATCGCCTATATGCTCACCACCAAAATTATGGGCATTTGCAATGAATTTATCGGCAATAGCAATTGTCATCATCAGTGTGAGAAAGCCGGGGTAGTAAAGCACGCGAGCAAAGCCGGGTATGCCGTTTAGTTTTAAAATTAAAAAGGGCACTTATATTAGGTTGTCGCGTAAGTTTCCCGCCACTCACTTTCGTGTATTGCCAATTTTTTCGGGATTGTTCTGGAACTTTCTGTTCAGAGCATATATAAAGATCGGTCAGTAGCCTACCTATTACTAATTTGTCCTGCCATTCCGCTGCGATTATGACCGAAAAATTCGTCATTGACCACAAGCATGTTTTGCTGTTCCAGCTTTGCGAGTTCGGAAAAAACAGCAACGGAAGCGATGCTCCGAAAAACATATGTCATATTAGAGACCTCCCCTCTACCTTTCAGTATAGGGTGAAGATTTGATTCCACAAGTTAAAAGACGGCAGGTTGTACTTGAGACAAACCGCGATTCGGCAGGTAAGGTAAAGAGAATCACGAGCGCCTGCTAGAGCTGATTAAAGAGAATTCGTGGCGCGGTACCTCCGAGCTGGTAGAGGGACCTCAGAGCTATCACAGTACAATAGCCTTCCATCCACATCTTTTCGAAGAGAAAAGAAAATATGGCTCATGTGTTCATCATGGTCTGAGTCGCCACCAGCTTCAAGTGCGTTGGGTGCACCCACCAACTTTTTAGCTTTTGACAGACGATTGCGCTCGCTTCCCCAACTTGGTTACTACTGACGAGGAGTGGGTTCCTTATGTAAATCACATGAGGAAATGTGGGTGGCTCAGACGCCGTTGGCCATGGATTCCACCGCCAAAACGAGAACGACCTCATCATCACTCATTGAAAGCTGCTGACAACAAACCCTCCTGTTACCGCAGGAGTTCTTGTCAACAATGGTGGCAGATATATAGCGTAATTGTCAGTTGTATTGAAGAAGAAAAATGAATTCGAAAAAGAAGGTGGTTGTGGCGGGAAACTTTCGCGACAACATAATACTTATGTTTTGTTCTCTAGATTTTCAGGAGTGGAATAGTTATGCGTTCTTCACTTGTCCTTCAAAGAAGCCGCGTAATAATTTGGGGTTTTTTCATGCGGATTTATTCTCAGGACTCAAAACTCATTCTGTCCTTCTGTGGTACGGATTTCGTACGCTCCACTGAGGCTGCTCATACCTACGATCAGTGTAGAAGTCCGTGCTGCAACTTCCATTTGCAACTTCCATTTTCATTCTAACAACGATTGAATGATTTTCCAGTCAAGCAAAAGTTGTTGTCGCCCTAGTGGGGAGAATTACCAGCGGATCTCTTCTTCCTGATGCAATGGTTGAATACATGAACCGCCAGAGCTGAGCTGCTTGTCCAAACGAAGGACATCGATGGAAAAAATGAATGTAAAACATATGATTTTGGCTCATGAACTGAACAGCAATAGGGATTCCTTCCGTAATTGTAAGCCAGACAATTACGTACGACTTGCCGATCTTGTGTAATGTACGTAGTGTTTTCCACTACATATAAGTGTACTGTCGTGCCCCAGGGTCCTCGGCGGTTCAGTGGCTCAAAATGAACCACGAGCACGACTGGTCGCGTCGGTGGAGGATGCGCTCCCTGAACCTAACGGCGGCCTACTCCCATAGACGTACCCGGTTCCCATCCCATGGTAGAGCTCCAACTTACCGTCTCCCCTCATCAGGTCTCGACGTTGAGCCCACAACCCTCCCCTCCCTTGGTAGACTTGTTGGTAAGCTTGATGGTGAAGTAATAGATGAATACATATTTAATAACACGAGCACAATAGATGGTGTTTATAATGCGAGAAATCGCACAACGTTAATACACGACAATAAGTGGTACATCGATGTTATTATGTTGTTAAGTGGTGTTAAGGGTCAACTCAAACATGGTAGTTGGTATGCATGACTGCCAAGGTGTTGGTCAACCTACGGGAGGACATGCAACTCGAGAGTGGTATGATGGTGTTCAACGCACGCGAGGGGTACACGGCAAGGATACACGACACGAAAGCTCGCGAAAACCGGACCGTGCGGCGTGACCACGAGAGAGCGACTGATTTCGAAAATCAGCCGCGCCGCGCTGTCTGCACGCGACACGTCGTGGGAAGTACCGTGCGCGGCGGGACCCGACCACAGGGCAGAATCGCGCACTGCGTGACAGATACATTCATTATACAGAGATCTTTGCAAGGTAATGGAAGTGTGACGAATTACCTCAAGATAGAAAAATTGTTGGACGTTACTTTGTGTGCTTTCGATAATTTCGAGATTTGCCCATCGGATGGGAAGGTGTCGGACTCTCTCTTCAAAAATTTTAAAGCCAACCACTTTGCATCTACCTGAAAGCTAGGAAAGTGCCGAAATATCAGTCTGTGATGACTTATTCTACATGAAGGACTCAGAAACAAGGAACTGAAATAATGTCAGGTTCTTCAAAAAGTGCTGCATGAGCATATTTGCTTGAGAACTTACTTTACTGTTCTAACATTTGCAAATTTATTTAGAGGCACTATCTGCTGATGACAGGTGCACTACCTCGCCCAAAATTTTCCAGGTGGTGAATTGGCCGGTGCAGAACAGACACTTTCGCAACCTTGTAGTACTGACCATGAGAAAATCGTTATTACTTGGAGCACATGACTAGATTGGAAATCTTCCATTTTCAAAGAAGAGAGAAGCTCCGCCATGACACTTAATCAATAAACAAACACTTGGACGCAACAAAGCTTTACACTCGCACCATTCAGACACTCATTCAGGTCTCTTTAGTTTTGAGGGCATCAGAGGGTCGAGTTCAAACGTCGTATTATATTTCGTATCATTTTTCAAATTGTTGATTGACTTTCTCACAAGTAAGAGGGTTGAGAATTGATTGCTGTAAGGAGTTCTAATTTTTGATCCGAACTTTTTCAGGATGAACTTGTTCTTCATAGTGCTGCACATACAGATTGGAGTCTGTTCATCTGCTGAGATCAGCCGAGTCAGTTACATTACAAGACTAGTTTCGAGTGAAAGCTACACAAAACTTTTTATCTAACATTCAAGCGCAGAACCTCACCTCATTTTCGACGCAAAGATGGTACTTGATACATTACACAGAAAATTCGTGACTTCGTGAGCGAGTGCGCACTATAGGTTGAGATGACGTGCCTTATCCTGCGGGTTGAGCAGATCCGCTCAGTGAGCTATTCAAATAATTTGCAAATCACGAGAACATGACCCACCCCATTTCGACTCATCATGACCCATGCCCATAAAGCAATCTACGAGTGCTCAACCGATAGTGATTTGTACATACCAGTAGCAAGCGCTAAATGTATCCTGCGAACTGGACTTACTTTGTCGTAAGCCACATTACAACTATCGTCCATTTGTAACAAGGCACTAGTCTCCTCCCGCATACATCGAAAATTCCCAGAACCGTCGGAGAAAAAACACAAGGACGTGTGTGATCCCGTCGGTTTTGAAGCCTTTCGCTCATGGCATGTTTCTAGGCAGCATTTGCAGATTCCATTTACACAAAAAAACTTAGGGACGCCCTCTGAAATGAGAATTTTCTTTTGAAAAGTCAACTATCCTAGTCCTTTGGATTCAGCCTTTCTCTCCATTTTGCTTAACAGGGAACACTAGAATAATTATTAACATATTCTGCTGCACTCAAGGCGTCATCAAAAAATTTGAATGCGCTAAAGCCGCGCCACGCAAAAAAACGGTACTGGAAACCAACAGCTATGAGCAAGGAAGAGCGAAAGAAAAGTACGAGATTTTCAAGGCTACGCCTTACCGAGAAATAAGGGAAACCGCAGTAGTTAAACATTAAAAATGTCCCACAGAGAAACATGAATACCTTTAGCATACGTGCAAGCGAGTGTTCAATTTATTCAATTTCTTTCTCACCAAAAGCACTAAGGAGTAATATCTTCTTTGAGTTAGAACAGTAGTAAATTCTCAAGTGTTCGCAATGCTAAAAAATGCTTTTGGCGGGAAAGAACCAAGTGGTGACATCGCGTGCTTATGTCCAAAACGACTAAGTCTTGAGTGCAAACTTTCAAGCGATCACTTTGGAATGGAAAAAATAGAGCAAAACAATAGGTTAATTTTCTGAGCGTACCCAGTGGACGGTATACCCTTTCAGTTTTCCGCCATTTCCTAGATGTTTGGGCATGGATCTGCAAACGTCACTTCTTTAAGATGACCATACTGGCTGAAAAATGTAGCTTGGAAAATTCAAGTCTGAATTAGTCCAAACAGAGGCAAGAAATTTGTTATTCCATAGACGCATAGACTGGTGATTAACTGATTTGCGTGGAAACCCTACAAGAGAGGAATGCTCTTCAGTGTGCGTGTTAAAAACAATTTACAAGTCCAGGATATGAACGATTGGAGAATTAGGGCCGTAGTATACATCGTATTAGTGATTGTCACTTGTTAAGCATTCAAAGACAATTTCTTGAATCATTCTCATACATAAAGATATGAGGAAGCAGGTAGTAAATCAATTCTGTTTAGGACTTTGACATCAATGGTATTGGAAAGCTCTACGAGGGTGACATTATCTCTGTTCCGTAATAACACCTCAAATTCTTCACTCCCAACTGGTGGTTTTCGCTGACTGAGAGCAAATTTCTAGAGAACAACGTGAGGAGTTTGTCAATGAGGCGGATGGGGAAGAAGGTGGAGAACTTCGCCAAAAGCGTCAAGTCTTAAAAGGCAAAAATTATCCCAAGAATGTATGGGGAGAAACTATTTATTATCGGTTTGGTCCCCAATCTGGTAGGTATAGTTCATCTTGCCATTTTTTACCTTTTGAAAATATTGTGTCGTATGTGCAGGTAAAATCTTAAGAGAGGAGTTTGAGTGTGCTACAAAGGCGTGGGGACAAGACACTTGTATCAACTTCGAAGAGAGTAACAACGGTAAGAATATCCGAGAGATTTCTCCATTTTTTCGAGAGATATCTCCAGCAGTTTTCCGAGATATCTCTCCAGTTTTTCAATAAGAGGGGGGGGGGGGGCAAGGAGTGAGATGGGTTGTGGGACATGATGAGACAAAAGTGGGTGGGCAATGGGTCCGCGATTGGTTCATTCAGATTCTGGCCCCGCCCTTCACCTTCGGCTCGCACCAATTGGCGCGCGATTTCACCATACTTGCTTATGCAAATTTGAACGTGAGTGGGGACGAGTTGACGCCGAAGGGCGGGAGGACACCTCCCCATTTTGCCTCATCATGACCAGCACCCAGTGAGATGAGAATTTCTCACATCTTCAACATCAGATTAGATCACTCAGAAGATTTTCCTTGCTAGCCTGATAAGTATTCAGAGCGAAGATGCTATGTGTTCTGCTCTACACTACATGTCTATTCTATGCTCTATTAATTAAGAATATTGAACACTATCATCTTCCACTGAATCTGAATAAGCCACAAAATGTATGACCTATTTCAGCGGTGTTAACTAACTCGAACTATTTTTAGTCCCTAAAATTTGTTTTTACATTTCAAAAGGAACATTATCAAATCTATAGCTCAACATGCCACCTATTGTTTGGGACCGAAATCAAAATACTGAATTCAGAATTTTTGGGGGTCTTGGCTAGTTGAACTACATATTTGTTCGAATGGGGTCATGTCACGAGTTACTCTCGTGTTCTATTACGCTGTGCATACACATATGTTCGTGAAAGCGTTTTATCGTTTTGCAGCTAAGGAAGGACTTGACATCATCACTAAATACTATGATTGTGCTTCTCACGTTGGCAAAGTTGGAGGATGGCAGAAGATATATTTGGGTCGTGGTTGCGAAACTTTTGGACAAATTGCTCACGAACTTGGACATGCCTTAGGCCTCGTTCACACTGTGAGCAGACCCGATCGTGATAAGTACATCATGGTGAAAACGACAAACCTTAAGGTGATTAGAAATGTCTCCACTATTTCTTCACATACTTAGTTACTTGTTTACTCATACTCTGCAAAAGATATGTATTTCAAGTGATATGATATCATTAATGAAACGTGCAACCTTCAGAAAGAGTATGCTAAAGAGTTCGAAAAATACAATAGTACGGTGAAGACTTATGGGCTGGGTTACGACCATGGAAGTATCATGCACTATCGTCAAATGAGGTATACCAGTGGCAACTCACTAGCTTCCTAGGAATTCTTTTCGGTACAGCTGAGATGTGTTACGTGTATGGAGTTATCATTGTGCCACAACTACGTAAGGAGTACAATCACGACATCGTCGGCAACCTGCGAATAGGCGCAGCTCCAAGTGCAAAGGGAGTCAATGGGCATTGATAACCTCACAGTTCCTCTGCGTTCTCTTTTTTCTACTCTGACAAGTGAAGTGCACGAAGAAAAGTTTCTAGTCGATGACGAGACCTAGACGGGTAGAGATCCTGTCCAACATGATGTTACGAGCTGTACTTGAAATTTGCTAAGTAGGCCTTATCCGACCATGTTGACGAAGGGATGATACTCGGGAATTGTGACCTAGTGTATACCAACTCGCGACGCTATTTCAATTCTGAGTTTCCTGAGCCTCTCTAAGGAGTGATGGTCGATTTCTGCAATGGCATGTGACAAGGCTGTACGAATACAGGAGCACTAGTCACCAATACCAGTAGGTTGTTACGCGAAGATGATTCTCTCGTTTGCATAAACATAATTCTTTGGATCACTTCCCGCCGTGTGAGTGCATTTTGCGATTTTTTCTGAGCTGGTATGTATAGACCGGCGAGCAGATTTCTAGTATACCTTGTGTCATCATTTAGGGAGGGCTCTGCAACCAGATACGTCTCGCCTTGAATTAGCGGCTTAGGTTCGTGCACTTCCTTCGTTGACCTTACGCACAGAACCGCTTATTCGTCATCCACCACCTCAAGGGAATGGAACTGCAAAAACTCCTCAAGCTGTCTCTTAGATTCTGTAGCTAGTTATCAGCTTTGATGCTTGGGAGATCACTTACACGTAGCACGGCTCAACTCAAACGTGAATCTTTCCGTGAACAGTGAGCTAAAATAAATGTGTTATATTTTAGTGGATTCTCCACTGATGACTATCAGCTAATCCCCTTCGATAGGAAATACAAAAATACTCACGGATCAGAAATGATATCGTTTGCTGATCTAACCATGATCAACCGACACTACAATTGTACAGGTAGAATCTCTCTTTTTAGCAGTACCTAGCAAATACCGCAAAATTGGCGGAATTTTCACTGAAAAAAGTGGCTATCTCCACTCTTTGCTTGAATATGTAGATCATTCGATTAGAAACGAACGACGAATCATTGGAACTGGAATGAGGCACATGCCCGCGGAAACCTACAGCGCAGGTTTAGTGCCTTCATTAATCCATGGATCAACATGGCGAATCGTTTTGCAGATCATGTAGCGCTCCTACAAGGAATCCAACAATCATGAAGACAGCGCATATCTTCCCATTTTATATACCAACATTCATTTGCTTCAAGTCTCAGCAGTCTAAACTTGTTTGCGCACGCACCTTAGCTGATAGGCTAACGTATGTTAGATAGGTTTGACCGAGCCGCTCCCGAGCGAGACAGGGATTTTAATCCGATCCGCGCCCCACGCTGCCCTGAGGCTAGCTCAACTCTGAAAAAATCCTCAGCCAGAGCGCTGGTTCGAAAATGACATTGATTTTCTGTCAATCTATTCCATTATTTTTTATATAAAAGTGTGCGAAGGAATTTCTTCGGCGGCTGATTTCAAATGGCTTCTTAGATGACTCCATTTGTTAAAGGTAATTTTTACAAGCGGTTTGCTCTCGCGAATCTCCTTGCTCATCCACGGAAACGAAATTCTATTGTGATTGGCATGCCTTCGACATCTCTGCTGCGATAAGTCACCCAGCTGTAGACAGACACCTTCGCAATAGCTTGCTAGCGCTTGTAGATGGGAGCTAGCCGACGACAGGCAGACAGTTTTGCAATAACTTCACCATCTACATATTACGTAGATAGGATGATAAGTGAACAAGACGTGAGCGCGAAAAAAGAGCAGCCGCGCCACTTTATTACTTCCATATCTGAGCATAGTCGTCATTCAGCTATTGTAAATTTGCCACAGCCACACGAGGGCTAGTAATTATTCACTCAAACATTGGTGCTTTGTAGCTTTGGAGAACCTCTCTCTTTAAGTGGTAGTTCAGAAAAATGTAAACGGGAGAACACAGCAGAATGTAAGAACGGTGGTTACCCACACCCGCGAAATTGTTCCAGATGTCTTTGTCCTGGTGGTTATGGTGGAATTGATTGCACAAAAAGAGTGAGTACTTTATAATCAGGTATCGCGGTTCTTGCCACTTCATTTTTAGCCTTCCGATGAATGCGGTCAAGAGCTCGAGGCAAATAGAACTTGGCAAGATTTGGAGATTACGATTCAAAATAGTAACGCATATGATTATCTAGATGGATACAAAAAGTGCCACTATTGGATCAAGGTTCGTGAGGCAATCTTGTGATGACTCGTTTCTTTCATTCTAGAATTCGCCAATCTTGAAGAATGTCAAACCAAACTTTGGCTATGAAGGGAGAAATGTGAGGGTCATTTCAGTAGATATCATTTCAGTCTCCGGAGGGCACCAAAATCAACATTAAGCTCGAGGAACTTCGATTCGGTTGGGATCTTGCATGCAAATATGATGGAGTGGAAATAAAAGTAAAGAAAGATCAAATTCTCACTGGTTACAGGTGTTTATTCCTATTTTACCATCTTTCACTTATAATTCGTATTTCAGTGTCGAAGCAATAAGTCCTATTACATTCCCATTGCTATACAGAGACTGACAGTTCTCTTCTATTCAGGTTCTGTGATGATGATGAAGGAACCACGCTAACTTCTCGCTTAAATCTTGTTCCAGTAATCGCATACAGTAGCTATCCCATCTTAGGTAGAGCGGTTCTTAAGTACCGTTACGGTCAGTTTAATGCTGTTTGAATTTGCTCTCAAATCTACAGTTATACTGTATCTTTCTTTTCCAGTGGATACAGATCGTCTTTGAAGCTTTGCGAGCAGAAGAATGAGATAACGCTCATAACATCTCAATTGCATGAATGATGTGAACTAGATATTACAAATTCCGCTATAGTTCAGTGCCTTCATCAAATACCTTAGGCTGATCGGCTCAGTTTCTTTCCCCTTAGTTGCAAGAAATCATAGTGTGTGGTGGGGTTCTCATCGTGATCGGATTCCTGTCAGATCCTTACATGTAAATCGACTTTTCAAGGGTTCGAAAGAGCTCAATTCTCACCTCATTCTCATTTCTATTCCTGCACATGACTACTACAAGACATGACTCAAGCTCTTGCCAAAAAATAGAGTGATTGTGTGTGCGGTTTTATATAGTAGTGACCCCGGAATCGCAGCGGGACCTACTCAGCCTCCCAACGTGTTTCTGCAGTCACAGTATCGTCTATTTTTTGAGAAGGACTGTAAGTTTGATTCGTTTTGAGAGTGCATAAGCCGTATCAGCGGCGCTACTGGTATTGGGGCACGCAACGAGATCTGTCCAACATCTGATTCCCAATCGATCCGGTGTTTTCGACGAGCTTTATCGTTTATTTCCCCATAAAATTGTCCTATCTGAGTTATTAGAACAACCAAAAGAAGAAGGAGATCAGCTATAAAATTCATCGAAGGCGCTGGATTGATACTGAATCAGTTGCTCGAGAGTCGACGCTGCATGTCCAGATGCCTCTAGTGCCGCTGCTACGGGATACGCCCCCTCCAAATGAACTAAGGCCCGTAGTAAAGTGTCATGGCGGTGAGATGAACTCCAAAACTCACCACCAGGCTTTAGGCGATGATTGCATGGAAGCTCACATCCATGGGGTATAGCATAGCAGATCATCGCCAGCCACGTCACTTCTAGAGCGCGCATGTGGCAACAAAGAGATCATCGCCCTTTTGGGAGCTGATCGCCTTCTCATGTTGTGGAAATAGTGGGAGAGTGAGTAGACGTAGAGTGAGACGCTTGAGGTAGCTAATTCTGCGTCTACTCACCTCTCCCACTATTTCGACAGCATGAGAAGGCGATGAGCTCCCAAAAAACCGATGATCTCCTTTGTTGCCACATGCGCGCTCTAGAAGTGATGTGGCTGGCGATGATCTGCTATGCTATACCCCATGGATGTGAGCTTCCATGCAATCATCGCCTAAAGCCTGGTGGTGAGTTTTGGAGTTCATCTCACCGCTTGACATTTTACTACGGGCTCAATTGTATGGACTGAGCTGGTCTCGTAGCAGAAACGTTGAAGCAGTCCCCGCTAGATCGAATGCTCACTTCGTACTGGCACAAATAGGTGTAATGGTCATTTCACTGAATAATCCACAAAAAGTTATCGGTATTTGCGGACAGTTATCGGAATTTCGAGTTATGTTACTCCCACGCTTCTGTTCTGGAGCAGTCATTGCTGCAGATGAAAACACTCCTCTATCCCTAGGTCTTCGATTAAATTACAGCCCCGAGTCCTTGCGAGGTCGGTCCGCGGTGGATCTGCGGTCACCCGCGATAAACCCGCAAAAAAATGCCCACGGTGGCGAACCAGGATTGACGCCACTTCCGCGCTATGCTCGCACATGCTCACGGTGGATCCGCAGTAGAGCTGATAGGAACATCAATGCCAACAAAGCGTTCAGCGGTGACACGTAGAGCCGAGTGGATAAGGGAGCGGACTTGGAAACATGAGTTTGAGAAGGCATGAAGGTTCGAATCCAGTAGTGTTCAAATGCTTAGAGGGTGAGGTGCGAACGCTAAGATAGATTTGCCCCCTCCTCTTTACGTCAGGCATTTTAACAGAAAATCACTTTCCGAAGAAAAAGACTGGTCCCTTGAAAATGCATGTTACCACGGTGGGTCTGCACATACCCGGGCTACACCCGCACACGCCAGCGGTGGACCAGCAAAACATCCGTGGAGATCCGCACATTCTCGCGGTGGCGAACAGACTCCCCATCTCGGACGTACCAAGGATCCAACGCGGACAAAAATTTCAGAGTATGACCAGTTGACCTCGCTATCGCACTATCGCTCAGGGGCGTTTGTGCAAGCACCTACTGCGAGCTTAAAGCACTTATCAGCTATTCACTAATCAAATTTTACCAATGCTCATCTGCTCCACTGGACTTTGAAGAGAGAATCAGTAGTAGCGAGAACGGAACCTGCACAGTAGATTTTCTACACTGCGGAATACAAGCTGCTAAGGTTTAGCGACTACGCGGATCTTACAGCAGGTGTGACAATTGACGATAACGAAGTGAGGAATAGAGGCTACGAACCAGCCTCATGCTGCTTTTTGTTGATTAGGAATGTTGTGTTTGCGCGTACCCGATGAATTCCCACTTTTTTCTGCTCTTGAAGAATAAGCTACAAGAGTTTTATTCGACTAAATAGATGCCAGAACAGGTGGCAATACAGACGATGGACGGGTGGTGGTGCGGCAAAGGCAGCGAGGGGGCAGGGGTGACGGCAGTAGACGACGGCGGTGGCAAATGCTGCGCACCAGGCGAGATCTGTCTAGTGGTCGAGCGAGCTCCTCATGTACTCATGAAAATCGAAGCGTTACGCGTCGCACCGGTCAACCTGGGAAAAATCTGAAACTACTCTGATCTCCATCACAACAAGGAAGAAATTCTATTGCAGTTCCACTGCTTTCATCTTGTATGAAGCGCTAATTTTATCTTTCTTTCAGGATTTCTGCCAGTAATAGTTGAAAATCACAATCCATTGTTTTCGATATGAGCAAGGTTTCTGCTGGTGCTGACAGAAGAGAACAGTTCTTCTTCCTGACGGATCTTACAAGTTTGCGGCGTTCACAGGCTTTTTGGCGTTTAAATAATGAAATGGTAAGAAAAAGCGAGAGGTTAAGACAATTGTTGCTATCAAGTTGCATCACCATTAATTTTCGCTGTTTTTACACAATCGTCTTTGAAGGCATGCAAGAAACGATCACCAATTGGATTTCGGTCTGTCCGTATACTGCTTTAAGTATATTTCGCAAACAATATGCTCAGTATAACATTTTATTTTTCCGCATTATTTTGCAAACGCTATCATTTTTATCCAGCGCATCACATACAACTCCTCCGTATGTTTGCTGTTTTTCAACTTTAGCTTCAGTACGAAAGACTGAAAGCCGTTCCAATGCTTCTGTGGAGAACATGAAACTTGGTACCGGCCCGTCTAACACGAGGATTCGCAGAAGACGTTGGATAGATGTATCTCATGCAGAAGCTACGAGGAACTCCAAACAGCAAAAGCTTTCAAAGATGGCTTGGCGGCAAAGAAAAGAAAACCCAAGCGTAAATTATCGAAGTTGAAGTAACGTATGTGTGGAGATGGTATCAAATCGCTGGACTCTTCGCAGATTAAGTACGATATCAACCGAACTGTTGTAATGTAGAGGCTGAATAAAGAATAAAGAATATCATTTTTACAGTGCGCGTCAAAACTTTACGCCCACCCCTGAAAATTCGTCGTTTCGGACGAGGATCGAAATTTCTCGACTAGTGGCGTTCACTATCGTTTTCAGCGTGCTTGAAAACCCCGGTAATTTCAACCTGACCTTTTCTCGGTGATCCTCTAGTTTTTTATTCGTTTCTGAAAGAAAGTGCGGCGGTTCAAAACTTTACGCCCACCCTGGAAAATGTCGATTACAGAGGATAGGAGTTGCGAACAAGCAGCCAAATGATACGAAGTAATGTACTAGCGCTAAAAAAGACCTTAGAAAATCTTACGGAGCATTCAATGTCAATGCTAAAGGTATTTTACCTGTCAGAAACTGAGCAAACTCTATACCGAACAAGTGTGAACAGAACAAATTTTTTAAGGATTTTGGGTGGCCGCAGACACTCAGCCGATATTTCCATGAATAATCCTTATACGCGTAGATGGAAAAGGAAGCACTAGAACACATTTCGAGGTCGATACGACCGCCATAACACCCGTCTGGTCCTATTCCCCCACAGTGTCGGCCGAGAAAGGCGCATCCTGACGGAGTTGTGGACGCTGTGTTGAAGAAAATATGAGAGC